>VZTU01022976.1:0-21546 GCA_013400835.1 Zapornia atra
TTCTATGATTCTATGATTGGTCTCATGGAAATAACAGTGTCCTTGTCCAAGCAGCTCAGGAAGAATCTGTGGTGTGGTAGGAGAATAATTTTAAGAACCATTGTAAGACAACATGATTTACAGACATTTCTGACTTTGATGAGTGAACATGTGTGAAATGTTGAGCTAGTCCTTCTGGGATTTGACTGAATGGCTCTGCATGGAATTTAGGGTTAAGTCTTGCTCTTACGGCAAATGCCTTTCCTCTGTTTCCTTTCCATGATCGCTGTTTCTCCCACAGCTGGTAAGTCAAAGAAATAGCCCTGGTGTTTGCTATATGCATTTTTCAGTTTTTTCTACCTTTAAAAGTAGAAAGCCAAATACTGCAAAGTCCATATTTTGAAAAAAGGCAATAAATCAAATTCTGCTTCAAAGGTAACCTCCTGTCTGCACAGCCAATCTTGCACCAGACAGTACTAGTTAGCATGAAGAATTTGGCTAATGCTTCTGAGCCTTGATCACACTCATCTGAACGCTCCAGGATATGGATGGAGAAAGGTTTGCTATTCTGCATTGCTCCTCTGGATTTGTAGTCCATTGGTCAGGAAAAATTCAGTTGCAGCTTGGTTTTTTAAAAGTTTCAGTTTATTTCATGCAAGAATGATTTTAGTCTTATGATCAAAACAAGTAATGTACTGTAGTATAACATAAATTGTCATGACTTAAATAGATTTAGACTTGACAGACTGTGTAGTATCCAAGTCGTTCAAGTATAAAAGCAATGAATGGCATTACGCCTATCACAAGGAGTGTGGCTGTCAACTGCAATCACTGCTGTAGCATTCTGGAAACAAGGACAATTCAACTCTTCAAATCACAAGGCATCTGCTTCTATATTGCCTTTTTTTCTTCTCCGTCGTTTAGCAATGAACTTTATTTTACAACTAGCTTTTCTGATATCCCTTGTAACTTTGGTCTTTTAATAACCATAAAAATCATCTCTATATAATTATAATTACGTATTCCACAGCCTTGGAGGAAAATACCTTGTAGCATCCCAGCAGAATAAACTGGTAGAAGGACAGGCTTCAGCACTGTCACTAAGAGTAACAAGAAGAAGAATTAGAAAGCCCTTAGGAGCTTAGCATTTCTGTCTGTAAACCCATGCGGAAATGCAATTAACGGGAAGAGCTTATGTGACAGTGAGCTTACAGGCCACATGGTGATGTATATTCTTAAAATTGCAGTAAGCATCCAGATTTGTCAGCACAGTGTCGCTTACTGGAAATAGTGCTAGCAGACACAGATGGGGAATGCAGTGAAGTGAAGATCAGCTTCTGCTCAGGTATGTGCACAAGTGAGAAGGTGGTGCTGACCTTCCTTTAATGAGTGTCTTGTGCTCGAAAAGCAAAATATCACCGTACAGCTGCATGTGGGCTTGCAGATCGGCTCTTTGTTCAGTTCAAGTAGCTCTTGGAGAAGGGATTGGTTTCACTGACATCTTCTGGAGCAGCAGCTGCTCCTTTGGTAACTGAAATCATTCTCTGCCTTGGCTGTGCCAAGTCCACCTGTGGCTGAGGCTGGTTCCTGGCCAGGGGAGCAGAAGTGGAGCCAGGCTCCACAAGTGCTGCATGCTGTGGGGACAAAGGCTGCAAAACTTATGAGATGTTGACCTTCAAGTATGGCATTCGAGTCAACATTATATAAAGCATAATCCAATGAGAACTGTGGAATGGCTTTTTTCCTCTGTCCCAGTGTTCAGTGTCCCACAGCGTCTCCCTCCCCGTGGCCCTGTGTAAAGCTCTCAGTGCATATCGTCTCCTGCTGAAGGCAATGGAAGTCTGTGTTGTGAAGCAATTATGCATGTCATTCCTCAAACTTTGGCGTATGTTGTATCTTGAATAACATTGTGTTTTCTTCTTCAATAGGCCATTTACCAGGCAGTAGCCTTCCCCGCCTCCCCACCCAAGGAACAATCTCTATCCTCTCAATGTGATTACAGTCCATTTCATTCCATAATAGGTTTCTTTTATTATTCCCTCAGGCATGCAAATCAAATTTTACTCAGTACCAAAATCTTTGTTCTACAAAGAAAGCTGGCATCGAGTGTAGTGAAAAAATAGCTTTGCTATTGAATACAGCCTGTGTTAATAGAACTCCACTATCTTTTTTACTTTGAAAGTAAACATCTGTCAAAGTTTATTTGCTCCGTCGGAAAGGCAGGAGTGTCTTAAGGGAAAGCACATGACAAGAGCAGATAGATTATTCTGCAATTATACCTTTCTCTGTCTAAATGTTTAATTAGATAAACTGCCACAGAGACAGAGATTACTTTGGCATTCATCTGTCCCATTTATCGATGTTATAAATGCAGTGGAAGTCTTGGCAAATTTGATCACAGCAGCCACTGCGAAAGCAGGGACCTTGCAATCTCAAACTAGACCAATTTCAAACAACTTTTCAGCCCAGCTGGATGGCTCATTTTGGTAGGACAGCTGCCAGTGGTTGATCTTGCGCTATCAGAGTTTGGGATGAACCAACTTGAGTGCAAATGTAAATATACTTGAAACCACAGCATTTTTCAGTCCTCCGTGGTTAATGGTCTTAAGTGTGTCTTTATATTTCAAAAGTGGCTAAATAGCTATATGTCTACCTCATGATACTGGTTTGATTGCAGGTATTTTAAATGCAATGGTAGTACAGGTTTCTACTGCAGGCCTCGCTTCATGCTGGGCTCTGAAAAATCATAGAAAAGAGAACACGATTTCCATTACACAGACCCTGAAAGCTCAGGCAGCCCATGATACACTGAGGAAGGAAAAAAAGAGAATGAATCAAATAAGCTTGCAAAAATTACAGATATATGAGTTTTCCCACTTAATATGTAAGTTTAGCTCAAGATCATAAAGGAGCAGGAATATTCAGATACTTATAAATAACCAAGACTGCCTAGTTCTGTGGTTAGTGAGGGCTTTGCTGTGCAGAAAGATAAGTGGTGCTTTGTACAGATACTGTGTATTCTAAAATTGCAGTCCATAAATATTTAAGTTTAAAGGCTCCATTACCATTAAACTCACAGGATTTAATGCATTTATTTTCACAACACCTCATAAGAACACAGGGGTTTGTTACTATCTTCAATTTACAGGTGGTATTAAGCCCATGTTCAGCCCACCTATGTAGGTTTGAGCTGTGCTGTAAAAGTTAATAATTTGAGGTGGCATTTGTATGGCCACACGTAAAAGTCAACTCCAAATTAAGAAATCTAAATTTAATATTTTACATGAGTGTCTAACCTTCCATTACCAGAACGGTCAATGGAAATATAGTCCATGCAGATGAGAACAGATTCAGATGCCTGTGAGTGATGAGCTGAATCATGTCCTATGTATCGGCACCCAAGACCTTATGGTAAATTCTTGGTGAGCTCCATCTTTTGATGAGCACACTTCACACATAGTCCTGCATATTATCTATCATCCCAATGTGGATATCTCTGCTTGGGGCATCCCAAATGGCATTATTTCTGGGATATGATTAATATCCATTCTTTTTTAAAAGAGAAGTAGGATCAAAGTAGATACTGTTTATCCTTAGTAGGATCTAAGTAGTTAATGTCAGTTAAAGCAACAGTGTAGGAAGATTTCTAGCTATGATATGGTTATTTTTTGCATATCAGATTTTTCTCCTACACTGTTTTTTGAACTTATTATTTATTGTTGTATCATCAGAATACTGTTCTGGGTTTTGAAAATATGTTAAACAGAGCATATCAATTGTTTTCAAAAGAAGTAAGAAAATATGAAAAATAGTGAGGGACATTCCACCCTCAGCAAAGAGAGATGTTGAATGAGTTACAAAGGGATAAGATCTCACAATCCATTCTTTTCCCTGTTTACCAGTTTTAGATTGCTATTTAATGATTATTTCAGTTTTAGAAGTCAGATATTTTATTTTTGAATGCTGTTGTGAAGCCATTTGGTGAAGTGTTTTGTATAGGAAAAATAGAGGAAAATATATGAGACACAATAAAAGAAGAAATAATGTGAAATACAGCTGGTTTCAGGTTTGGCTGCAGACTTGAATTCAGGCCATGAGCACTGATACATTTGCTAATGAATCTCATCCAGGTTCTGTAGTGTATCAAAACCACTCCCATCTGGAGCTTCCACTAGTTTTACTTCAATTGTACATTGGGGTATATTTTGAATCAAAAAGTGGGATGTGCAGTTTGTGTGTTATTATTTCTGTTTGCTTAACATGTCAAAATAGGATGCTGTTCTGGTTCCAGTGTCCCATAATCTTTATCTGCATGCCTACAGCCACTGCATAGGAATTTTACAAATATAATCCTTTCTTTGAACTACTCATCACAGATATGTTCCTTCATGCCATCACAGGGCAGAACCACTTATTTTTTAAATCAGAGAGATGGAGAGATTAATGTTTCTGCATCATCTGTTTTTGCAGATGTTACTGAAACACTTTACAAGAGGCAAATGTCATTGTAAATCAATATTTGTAATTGCAGGGCAGAATGATCTGTTTCCAATGGCTGTGGAACAGCTAAATTCAGACACAATTA
Source organism: Zapornia atra (assembly GCA_013400835.1). Classification (NCBI taxonomy): domain Eukaryota; kingdom Metazoa; phylum Chordata; class Aves; order Gruiformes; family Rallidae; genus Zapornia; species Zapornia atra. The sequence goes on from VZTU01022976.1 coordinate 4,565, forward strand.
CAAAACTATAACATAGCAGACAAGCAAACTTGCCCTCTGAAATGAGTATATTACTTGCCACAAATTCATTTTCTGTATTGTAAGAAGAACACTACTAAATTATTAGCCTGTGAGTTTATATTTTCATTCTCCCTATATAAACATATTCTACTACATTCATCTTCTTGAACCATATCATCCTCATCTGGATGCCAATATTGAATATACACAATACCCCCAAACTGATATTTTTTTCTGTGTAATTCTGTTCTTGACCTCAATTTCATCTACCAATTTTATTATCACAGTGTTTGTGCCCTCCGTCACCCCAAAACCCGAGGATGTTGTGATTTCAGTGGCTGGAATTCTATTGCTGGATAAAAAGCAAGCATGTTCATAAGCCCTAAGCCTTTAAAAGCACAGTAGACAAACCATAAAATATGCATCACTCACAGGCCCAAGACATTCTTGTTCCAATTACCTGTAGCAGTTGCTATAACAATACTTCTATAGACATGCTCCCAGAGCCAAATTCTAGGGAAGTACAGAATATTTTTGTCCAAAAATACTAAGTATTCATAAGCAATATCTTCCACAAGAGCAGCAAGCACTTCAGAGTGAGCCACCAGGTTCAATGACATGGTAAATGCTACCCGGGAGTATCACGAAAAAAATTGGAAATTTAATGATCTGTTTTCTTCTGTTGGGCATCTGAAGACAAGAAGTTCAATGAGACAAAATGCATCTGGGCTTGCATCTGGGTCTGCCTGCAAAATGGTCTTTAAAAAGCTGATTGGAAAAAAAAAAAAAGACAATCTAATTAGCAAAAATATGGAATTGTCAGAAAATTTTGATTCTTCATGAGTTCATTCATGACTATTTTGGACTTTAATTGACATAACTCAGCATGAATTTATGTATTTTGGTATCAGTTATGACCAGTTGCCACTGTGTTCTCACTGTTGTTTTCAGGACTTTTCAATTTGCACAGAAAGAGGCTGATGTTCAGCCCTGTTCAGGTCAAAGCAAACTCAAAATTTGAACTTCAGATTATTTTCTGGAAAAATAAAAGCAAACTTTAAATGTGAACTGTTTGTTAAAGGTGACCATTTTATTTTAATATAAGGAGACAGGTTTTGTTTCTTCCCTGTGGTAAACGCCAACATTTAGATTTATTTTCTTTCATGGAAACAATTTTTTACACTTCCTCTAAAACTAATTTTAAAACTCTTTGAGTTAATGTATTTAGCTTGAATATCAGCTTTAATTTTTAACTAGCTTGATATTATTTTTAATAAGTTATTGCAAATATAAATAAATAATTTTTTAAACATAAAAATATAAGGTATCTTATATTTTAATATTAACAGAGGCTGAGGGAGCTGGGCTTGTTCAGCCTGGAGAAGAGAAGGCTGCAGGGGTACCTCATTGCAGCCTTCCAGTACCTGAAGGGAACTTATAAGCAGGAGGGGATTAAACTTTTTGAAAGGGTAGACAATGGCAGGACAAGGGGGAATGGATTAAAACTAAAGGAGGGAAGATTTAGATTAGATATTAGGGGGGGAAATTCTTTACAGAGAGAGTGGTGAGGTGCTGGAACAGGCTGCCCAGAGAAGTAGTGGATGCCCCGTCCCTGGAAGTGTTCAAGGCCAGGTTGGATGGGGCCCTGGGCAACCTTCCAGGCCTGGATGTTGGTGTCCCTGCCTGTGGCAGGTGGGTTGGAGCTCTATGATCCTTGGGGTCCCTTCCAACCCAGACCAGTCTATGATACTATGATTCTATGATCTTTGCTGTTTCTACATTACTTTTCAGACTCTAATAGTCAGTTTCTGAATCAATAACAACCAGTGCATTTGATATATGAAAATGACAATGTAAAATACAAGTGAAATTAAAGAAAAAAAAATCAGCTTAAATGCAACTTTTGAAATTAATTATATTTAAAACCAGAAAATGAAGACAATCTAATTATTTATTCTTAACATACTTTTGTCAAAATTTAGTCCAATACATTATTGCTCATCTGTTAGAGCTGTTACGAAACTCCTGATCTCTACTAATTCTCACTGGTGTGTGTGGAGGTTGAGAGAGTGTTCTGTCTTTGCAGTACTCCCATGACCTTTCCTTATGTTCTCTATAGATATCTACTGTTAGCAATTACTGGAAGCAGGATATTGGGGAAAATGGATCTTTGTTTTTTAACCTGATGCAGTGTCTTTCATGGTATTGAGTTAGCTAGGAGCATCAGGCATCATTGAGATTTAACAAATTGAGCAATGGGAAGAGATTATTAAGAAGAAAATATAATCTTGTTAGTTCATCTGGGGGTTTTGCGGTGGTCTTTGAGCAGAGTGTCACATGGTATCCACTTCTGTGCAGAAAAATCTCATTTTCTATCTAGGACCCATTTGCTCTGATGGGTAATATGCTCTCTTATGTGGTCTTGTTTTCAGGCTGCATAAACCAGATTTGTTGGTTGTTCTGGGTCAGCTTGACATGTGAGAAATTACCTTGCCTGCTCTTGATGCAGCAGAAGCATGTAGACACACACAGAGCATTTGGAGACACTGTGCCTACACTCATGAATACGAGCCATGGCTTGTTTTGTGGCTCTGTGGGTAAGGGACACAACACAACTCTTGCCCAAAGAGCTAAACTTTCTACAAAACTAAGGTGCTTTGTCACTGCCCTGTGACATCCTCACTTTCTTCCAAACCAGCACCTGAGAAATATCCTGGAACAAGTCATAATCACCCATGGACTGTGTTTTTAGATGGAAAATAGCTCAGCCCCACATGGACACAGCTTTGAGATCCAACTTTTCCTTTCCTGAGTTTTGCATTTGTTTTATCCAGCAGAAGTCTCAGGTTGCAAAGAGTGGAAAGGATCAGAAAAGGATGAACAAGTGCCCCATTGGGTATAGCTGTCATTTCTTGTCATAGAACTTGTACAGCCTTCCAATTCCATCCAGAGACGCTTTTCTCTTTCATTCCCCAAACATAGCCATCTGATCCACTATTATTGGCCAAACATATATGTCAGCATAGTAACTTCATAATTCTTCAAAAGACTCTAAACCATGGCACAGAGAACATCCATAGTTGCTTTACCATTCAGTACCTCTGAAGAAAACATCTTAGATTTCTGAGACAGGTTCATGGTGCTCACAGATGTGACATGGCAGCTATGAATGACCAGCATCCATCCAAAGCCGAAGCTCTCAGGCAGGTTGTCCTGTGGTACCTCAAATATCCAAGGGCAGACCAAAACTCGGTAACTGTTTCTCTCCAGATTTAATGCTCTCATGCTTTGTGCTTGTCTTACTGGAACCTGCACCTTCATTTTATTTCTTTGCTTGTACCCAGTCTTGCAGAACACTTACGCAAGCACTCTCAGTTCATGCATTTGACTTATTGATTTCTCAGAGCTGCAGGACAGAAAAAGAAGGGTCAGTTTTTCTCTGTGCCACTTATCCAGGTGTGTAAAGCTAAGAATGTTTTGCATTGGCAGAATTAGAGTTTTAGAACAAATTCTCCTGAGGAAGGGAGGAGGGAAGGAACTTCAAAATTGCCATGTAAATACACGTTCTTTTGTTAAACAGGTGTTTTTGAAAATTCCCCTTCTAGTGCCCTTATTTTGTGCAGTGCCCCACAAGCTTTGTGGCATTACTAGCATCAGAAATATTCATGGAAGGACACACAAAGCCTTGGGCTTTCTGAAGATATGGAGCAGACTTGGGGTTGTTTCCAAATCAAATGCTGCAAGTGCCTATTCTGTGTGTAGTGATGCAGACCCCGATTGATTCTCTACAGTTGGAGAAAGTACAGGTTGGTTGTCTGTGTACCCTTCATAGCTAATGGCAAAGAAGAGTCAAGATGGGAGAGAGGACCAATTACCCTCTTACTTGACACCAACCTTGGGTGCCATGAACATATGCTTTCAACTGGTCTTATTTCCCTTTGACTTTAGAGTCTGGACAAGATTAAAGTAATCTAGATTATAAAATTTGCTTTTAAACTGATAGAATTAGGCACAGAAATCCCACCTTTGCAAGTGGATAGATAATAAATAGGACAGCCTTTATATCTCCACTAAATTTTATGCTGGGCCATGGAGAAGATGTTGGGATTTTACCATGGGGGTTCTCATTGTGCAATAGTGCACTAACTCCCAGTCTGCACACTGACACAGTCACATTTCTCTTTGTCATGTAGTAATACAACTGTGGTGAGAAAATCTTGACTTTTGCTGAAGTCTCAGATCTCCTTGAGGGGAAGTACAATAAAATTTTGTGTGCATTCCCTGGCAAATAGAGCTCAATCTAATTATCTATAAGGAAAACAGATGATTTGCAACAGGGTTGCACAAGTGTCAGGATCCACATATCAAGATGCAGCAGTCCAGGGAAATTATTTGCTTCCATAAATGGTTATTCCTCTAGAGACTAGTGGATTAGACGTAGCCAAAGAAAAATTCTTGTCGATCCCTACTGGATTTAGTAATATAGTTCAGTAAAATGGAATTTAACTTGAAATCTGAACAAAGTAGTGTGTGAGAGAGGGAGGGAATGTTTAGTCTATGTTGGGCTGCCCATTAAATATCTTGAAAAACAGGATTTTCCTTTGTCTATCTCACCATAGTCCTATTAGCTGAAAAGGCAGTGAAAGATTGGACATTGCCTTCCAGCTGCCCAGAAGGAAATAAACTCATACAAGCTGTACCAGATAAAGTGGAAATATCTGCAAACACACAAAGATACCACATTCCTTTAATAAGCTGTAATAGAATTCTTAAATGGGTCAGTTGTCCCAGAGAAGTTCAAGGCTTCCGCAACACTTCACACAAAGGTCTCAAAGAGTAGAGAGATGTATTTCCATAGCCTCCTTTCCTAAATAGGATACCCCCCTACAAAAAACCCAAAACAAACAAAAAACTAAAACCCACCTTAGACTGGAGAAATGAAGTAATTTTTACAGGGATATACACAAGGAAATAATAAAAGCAAAGAAGAGAGTGGATCCCCATGCGGTCGATAAACAACTGAGTTAGGAACCTCAGTGTACTGGTTTATACATTTTTTTTAAAAATACCTGGAGTTATATGTAAATAATAAATATATAAATGGATACACGCAAAGCTAATTCTATAAAATATATAAATGTATACACACAAAGCTAATACTAAAGATATAGCTATTGGCTATGGTATTTTAGCTTCAAAACTTACTTTAGAAAATGAGAGTTGGGCTTGTTCAGCCTGGAGAAGAGAAAACTCTGGGGAGACCTAATTGCAGCCTACCAATATTTAAAGGGGTCCTACAGGAAAGTTGGAGAGGGACCGTTCATCAGGGAGTGTAGAGGAAGGACAAAGGTGAATAGCTTTAAGCTGAAAGAGGGCAGGTTTAGATTAGATATTAGGAAGAAATTCTTTACTATGAGGGAGGAGAAGCATTGGAACAGGTTACCCATAGACGTCGTGGAAGCCCCATCCCTGGAACTGTTTAAGGTCAGGTTGGATGAGACGTTGGGGAACCTGATCTAGTGGAGCACATCCCTGATCCTGACAGGGGGTTTGGAATTAGATGATCTTTGAGGTCCCTTCCAAGCCAAAGCATTCTGTGATTCTAGCTAGCACAGGATTGTGTTCTGGATTTATGACCAAAACAGTACTGATAACACAGACATGTTTTTGTTACTGCTAAGCAGTGCTTACACAGAGTCAAGGCCTTTTCTGCTTCTCACAGCACCCAACTAGTGATTAGGCTTGGGGTACACAAGGAGTGGACAGGGGACTCCGAGAGTATCCTGCAAGAGAAGGTAAATTTTCAGCCATTTCTAGGGAAGAAATGTTCAAATGCAGATAAAAAAAGGTCAAAAAATGGCCATTAATACCATTAGAAAAACAAAACACATTTCTTCCTTTCTCAACAAGACTATTCAGGAAAGGATCCAAGAAAAGAAAATCTCCAAAGAAGCTGAAAATAGAAAGGGAATATGGTGGGAAGGAGGAGGAGGCAGATAAGTAGGGGAAAGAAAGGTCAATGTGAGGTGGTGGATGGAAAAGAGTGTTTCTGTGCGGTGTTTTGACAAGTTCCCCACTGACTGTGAGTCAGGGAAAATTGATAGGAACTGGTGCTAAGAGGAAAACCGATCTTCATCAGCTTTCCCAGAATACAGTGACTGAGCCTGGGCACACCTGTAAACCCAAAGTCTCCCAAGTGAAGCTTGAGGTCACAAGGATGCAAAGGCAGTAGTCGATACCTTTGAATCCTTGGGTATGTATGGTGGTGTTTCTTTATGCTTGTGGCACCTAATGGCAAATTTGTCTTGAGGTTTCTTTTTCTAAAGTGTTTGACTATAAATATTAAATAAAAAATAAGCTTCTACATTAAAAATGACATTAAATTAGAATTATATTTTGGGAGTACACTTTAATAATTGCAGTTATGCTAGGAGAATTGCAATTACCGAGTAAGTGCTGAAAATCAAGGAAATGCAGGGTCACAATTAAACATAAAATGAACAGTTTAGAAACAGAATTGTGTGGTTTAGTTATCACAGCCTCCTTAATTCAGCCCTAAGAGAGTACTTTGAGGAAGCAGTGTAAAAATTGCGGTGATCCTGGTGCTAAGGAAGTTGTCATGTTTGTGATATACAGGCTACTATAATAAGCTTAATCATTCCTTTAGGGTCCCTGACATACTGGGGGATATTTAGAGCAAGTCTCTGGCTTCACTCTCAAAACAATACTGAAATACAAACCTTTAATGGAGTGTGTATCCAATAGTAATAGATGGGAATTTACTGTTTCTGCTGTTCACGTGGCCAACAATATTATTGTTGTTTCAGCCTGTGCATTCCCTTCCACAGATGTGTAAAGTTCCTTAATTGGCAGAGACTGTAAGACAGCACTAGTTTTAGTGTAAAGTAAATTAGTGTAATACAGACTGTATTTGCACAGAGAAGCTAGGGTAAGACAATCTGAACTGTGCTGTCTTAATTTCTGCTTGATTTAACAGATTTCAAAATGCTCTTTTGGCACAGCAGTTATTTGCATGTGGCCAAGCAGAGCATTGCTGGGAACTAGCATTTTTTTTAAGCAGAAGTTTGGCAGCTAAATAATTTCTTTGTGGGTTTGTTGGTTGGGTTTTTTTGGGTTTTGTTTTTTAATCAATATATCAGCTGGCTTTTAGGCATACAGCATTGTTATGGTTTAATTCCCATCAGAAACTAGGCAGCATGCAGCCACTCTCTCTCCCCATGGAGGGATGGAGGAGTGAATTTGAAGGGTAGAATTGAAAAACTTTTGGGTTGAGATATAGATAGTTTAATAGGTAAAGCAGAGAAAAGAGAAATTTGCCTGTGTTACTGTAAATATAAAGCTTTCTGCATTGATACAGTTCTGGATCAAATGAGTAAGGCATTGCTTTTCATCATGCACACACCCCACTGCTATCCCTTCACCCTAATCAAGCTACATTTTTACATAAGTATGAGGGGGAGGAAATAGATTATTCCTCTCTGGAATTACTGACTTTTTTTCAACAGCAGTGTCCTGGGAGATAAAATGTAGGTGCTTCTGTAATATAAAAGGCATCGACTAACAAATGTACTCCTTATTCAGTCCCTGAGTCTGGAAATTCATTGGGCACTGGATGAAATGTGGTCACTTCTATCAAAGCATATTGTCTACTCTGGGAACAGAATTTTGGATGTGAACCAAAACTTTCTTGAGGGAGATCAGCTTGTTATTAAGACAGTAAAACCTTCTGATTATCACCTGATGAAGCATGAAAGAACCATAACAATTCTGCTACCTGGAAAAGATTACTTAACAGGAGGCTGCCTGCACTTTAGCAAGAATGTGTGTAGCAGGTGAACTTCATCTCTCAGCTTTAAATGCAAAAGTGGATTTACACAGTCATTTTGTGGTGCAAAGAGAAGGAAAACCACCCAGACAACTGCAGACATGAACAGCCAGATTATGTTTCTGTTCACATTGAAATGCCCTCATTTATAGGAATTCTGGCCTCACCTTCAGATTACAAAAGAAATTAAGTGCAAGGTAAATGGGATTAATGTTTCCTTTCACAACTTGTCAGGCACAGCTTTTGTAAATTTGCCTATTTCTTTCATCATGTCGAGAAATAGGAATGATTTCTTCCCTCTGCTCGCAATGGCACTGCTCACCATGTCCCCCAGCAGGCTGCTGCCTGTTAGGTATTGCCTGTGAGCTCCCACCAAGACCATGCCTCCATAAATCACACCTGAGGGAATGGTGCATGCCCAGGTCTCATCCCAACATATATCAGGAAATCAGCAGATCTGGTATTGGTAAAGAGGATGCCTTGCTGCAAATCCAGATCTATTTTAGTCCGAAGCCTATATGTGAGTCCTGTTAAGACCATCTCTAACACAGACCTGCTGTGGATACTGCTGAGCTAGAGCCTAATGGGATATCTAGGCTTAAGCCTTTGGCCTTGCATACACTTATGCTCTTTGAAGTTCCCACTTTAGTCTAAAATGGAAGAGGTTCCAATAGGGACTAGTTATGTAAAATAAAAAGGAGCCTTGAGGGGTGCTGACCATCCTCATTAACAGACTCTTCTGAGCATCAGCTGCTGAGCAATAGGCTTGCATTTTTCAAAGTGAATAGTAATGCTGAGTAAATTCTGAGTTACTATTTTCACATGTTCTGTTTTAAAAGTCTTAAAACATTTTAAAGTGATCAGATAATCTTTTTTTTTTTTTTCCTTTCTGTTTTGTTCTGACATGAGGCTTCAGATGAGAATGAAACTTAACAGCAAACCCTAGAAAATCTAGGTCATTGGTCTGGAAGTGAGATTAACATGGAGTTAGTGTTTTGTTCAAATGTGTACACCCGAGTCAAACTGAACCCATAGTTAGCACCTGGACAGATTTATACCTCAACAAAGTGAGATGGAGTGTTCACCACCCTGCTCTGAGAAGGTGGGTGATTAAGGAGGTAGATTGAGATGGATGGTTGAGTTTCAGGGAATGAAAACTCAATCAGGTCTGCATATGTAATAACAGTCAGAAACAGTGCAGACTTCTCAGGACGTCAAGGCTCTGTGTCTGTTATTCCTATCTGTCCATAAAAGTCACAAGGTTAACTTTCATGTGCCCTGTTTATACAATAGACCATTCAAGGCTGTGCCGAGACTGAGTCTCATGACACATAACTAATGTAATGGTTTCCAGATTCATTTGTGACCTCAAGCAAAATGTTAATCCAAATAATGCTGATTTGTCAAAGAATCACACAACATTAGGAGTTGGAAGGGACCTCAGAAGATCATTTCATCCAACTCTCCCCCTGCCAGAGCAGCATCACCTAGACAAAATCCCACAGGAACAAATCCAGGTGGGTTTTGAATGTCTCCAGAGAAGGAGACTCCACAACCTCTCTGGGCAGTCTGTTCCAGTGTTCCATCACCCTCACAGTGAAAAAATTCCTCCTCATATTCACATGGAACTTCCTATGCTCCAGCTTGCACCCTTGCCCCTTGTCCTATCGCTGGCCATCACTGAGAAGAGCCTGGCTCCATCCTCCTCTCACCCTTTATATATTTCTAAACATTAATAAAGTCACTGCTCAGTCTCGCCCAAGCTGAAGAGGCCCAGCTCCCTCAGCCTCTCCTCATAAGGAAGGTATTCTACTTTCCTAATCATCTTGGTGGCCCTGTGCTGGACTCTAGTCCTATCATTTGTTACTTGGGAGAAGACACCAACCCCCATCTGACTACAACCTCCTTTCAGGTAGTTGTAGAAAATGATAATGTCTCCCCTCAGCCTCCTTTTCTCTGTACTAAACAACCCCAGTTCCCTCAGCTGATCCTAATAAGACTCATGCTTTAGAGACTTCATCAACTTTGCTCTTCTTTGGACATGCTGCAGCATGTCCAGCACATAGTGAGAAAGGCCATGAGGAACGTACATTCTGTTCATCTCCAATCCCCACGTGAACTCCATAGACAGTCCAGGGATAGGGGGTGTTTTAAAGCTAAGCCATCATTACAGGTGCTGACAGATCTGAAACCTACTGGATGCCTTATAAATGTGGCACAGAAATAGTCTTGAGAGAAGTGTGTATCAGCCAGCACAGGGATATGGCTACATGCACAGACGGTTCTTTCCCTCCTCCATATAAATCAATGGTATCATAGTTTGTGTATCTGTCCTCTCCTATGCTTATTTGCCACCAAGGCATTGAAAGGTCTGATGGTAGTCAGTGAAATAAATCAACAGCCACACCATAACTGTTGTGCAGTATTTTCCACCATTGCCTCTAAAGTTAGATATAATCGGTAGTAAATTTCCAAGTTTATTTACAGCCTCAGAGGTTAGGAAAGTGATGGCGTATTTTTTATGTTGTCTGATATTTTCCAGCTGGTTTTAATATGTGCATCTGTGGAAGGCCTCTCTCTGAGTCATCAGCTCAGCATGCAATGCTTAGTTTTCATTGTTAACCTCTCATAATTCACCTTAGCACTGCCTGCTGCACTTTTCAAACCAAGGGGATACTAACAAATCCATTATGTTAAGAGGTGATGTAATACGCTGCTGCTGGAAGATACAGACTTGGAATTATGTTTATTTTACATGGTTCAACATACTCTTCCATTTGGAGAGATGGCTGTGCTTATTAGAGAAATCACTAGACTGCTGCTGCCACAGTGAAGGTCACAGCAGGAAACAGGGAATAATTTTCAGGATATTTGGCAGCAGAGACAGGACAAATCCCTTCAGTCAGGCTTGTCCATTCCATCAGGTGGAAGGCTGGAAGCTATATATGACAGTTTCTTCTTGTTTTTCTTGTCCCTAACTCTTTCCAGAAGCATTCTCAAACAGTATGGCTCTTTCCTCATTCATGAAGCATGGGGGAAGCTAAGCGTGAAGCTGACCTCTGTCCTCCAGGACAGGGCAGTGAGAATGACTGAATCATAGAACAGTCTCACTTGGAAAGGGAGATTATCTGGACAAACCTCAACAGAGCCTTAAATTAGGTTTCCTGGGCCTTGTCATATCAGATCTTGAATATTTCATCCACTTCTGTATTCCAGAGCTTAATTACTCTCACAGTGAAGCATTTTTTTTCTTAAATCCAGACAGAATTTTCCCTGAAGCAACTTGTGCCCATTGCCTCTTCTCTTCCCACCATGTATCCCTGTGTAGAAAGCACCTCCACCTCTTTACAACTACCTTCTAGGTATCGGAAGACCATGATTAGATCCCCTTGAGCCCTTCCTTCCCTAGGCCTAGCAAAAACAATTTCTCCTTTTGTTTTGTGAGTTGTTGGTTTTATTTTGGGGGGGGGGGGCGGGGGGGGTTTTTTTGTTTTTTTTTTTTTTGTTTGGTTTGGTTTGTTTTTTTCTTTTTAGCAAAACCAATTTTCAATCTTTCTTCATATGTCAAGTTCTCCAACCACCACTGGACTATCTCAAATTCTTCAAGGTCTCTCTTTAAGTAGAGAAGACCAAGTCCAGCCTAACGCATGTTCAGTGGAGTGGGATGATCACTTCACTTAATCTGCTGGCTACAGGCTTGCAGATGTATCATAGGACTTGTTCTGCCTTTGTTGCTGCAAGGGCACACTACTCCTTCATGTTCAACTTGCTGCCTGCCCAGACTCCATGTCCTTTTATGCAGAAAATGTAATGTGATAATCCTGTACAAGAGCTACCATTTGATCAATACTGTTGGTCATAGTGTTGATGTCAATCACCTGATAATGCCCCAGAGGATAGCATCCAACATGTTGAAGTGGAATATTTAATGCAAGTTTCGCTGCATACATCATATTTAAACCAAAAAGTAGTTCCTCATGGTGGCAAAGCCAAACCCTCAAACATTAAACAGCAGGTAGGTTTTGAACTACCTATACAAGCATGGTTCTGTCCCAGCCTGGGTCTATCTTCTCCATGCTTAAGGCAGGGATCCTATGAAAAACTGAAACTATGGCCATATGATTAAAGACTAAGCACATTATGTATGCCATGTTGGGCATCCAATTAATATTTCTACTGCCTAACTAATACTCATCTTCTTTTCACATTCTTTTTACATTCCTCTAAGCTGCTGGCTAGTGGTGAAGTGTTGTGACAATATGTTTCAGGTTAATTATACATTATTCAGGTTCTCTTTTTCTAAGCTTTGAATCATTGCCTTTTAGCTTAATTGAAAGTCCCCTTGTTATATCACTGACCTTTTTACTATTCATTGTTCTATAAAAGCCCCCCACTGTCTGCTGCCNTCTCCCTATCCAGAATCTCTACTTGAGGTTTTTCACTGTGGCAGGTGCTTGATGGCATGCCTGAGTCTCTCACTTTTATAGGATCTTCTGTATTACTTCTTGCCCTCTTTCCTGTACTGTTAAACACCATCCTCACTTTCCTCTCTGCTGCAGTCAAGCTTTTTGCAATTATCAGCTGTCCACAGTGACATGACTCACTTCTTCTTAAGTATTTAAAATTAATTTAAATGTTACCATTAAGAATAGCATTTAAAAGCTATTAATGTGGACGGGTGTTTCAATATGTATCAACTCACACTGTTTATATTTCTCTTTGAGAGAAAATTACTTTGACTTTCACTCCCAAGGCTGGCTTTGAATGATTGAGGAAGCTGTTCTTCCCCACTGCAATTGAAAGGAAATTTTGATGGCTCTGAAGTGGTTCTGAGGGGAAAAAAAAAAAGGGAATCGCACCTCACTGGAAATAAAACTGTCATTTGCTATTTCTCCTTGTCACAGATGTCAGTTTACAATTCAGACTGGAGGTAGAACTAGGAAACATATTTACTGTTCAGAGCAGTGCTATTGTTTACCCCAAAGATGTTCACCAGGGTATTTTTTATATTTTTGCCAATACTAAAGGCACCCACAATTCTATGTGTCTTCCAAGCTGTGTTGCTAAGGGATAGGCTGTAGATACACGTCGTGATCTGCCACACGTAAAGCTTAAAATGCTAATTTGGTCTGGTTATTAGCACATTGCCGATATAAAATTGCAATGCATTTTTGGCCGTGAAAAAATACAAGCTGTATCCTAATCCCAAATAAAGGTTTTAGGACTAGTGATTTTAGAGTACCATGAAATTGTAATAATGGAACACCAGTTTGTGCTGTAAGATGTTCTTGAGAATTCAAGTTTGGTGCTTGTAATCTCAGGAGATAATTATTTCCCTGATAAGATCTTCCATGTAAGAGACTCTGTATGTTTTTGTATTGGCTTCCTGTACAGACAAATAGTTTTCATTTTATTTCCTAATTGTAGAGTAATGTACTTTGCAATAGAGTTGTGTTCTGCCACATAGTTCATACACATTATACTCCCGTATGACTCAAATAACTCAGGTGTAAAGTAAACAGCAACAAAAACAAGTTGGCAAACAGAAGTACCCATACTGCTGCAGACAGGTGCACTCCTGGGATTCAGTCAGAGAAATAAGGTTTGGAGGCCTTTGAAAGATAGGGGCTACCTTTAAAAAAGGAAACCGTATCAGCAAATTATTCTATGATCTCAAAAAGGTTTTCATATGGGAAGGCAACTATAAGTTGCAACAGGTTCATTCACACACAAATAGAGCAGCTGAAGCTAAGGAGTTCAGCAGATGGCAAAATATTACCCATCAGTTGTTGTTATTGTCATAGTCGTGTAGCCCCTGGGGTCTGAAATTCAGATGAGCAGGAACTCTTTGCCACCATCTACTGATGAACTGGGGGAAGACGCGTTGTTAATTTTCACAGGTAATCTTCATGACAGGATGGATACTTTTGAAGTTTTGCTTACAACTCATACAAAGACAGGAATAAAAGGAAAACAAACTTTCATTATCTACAGAACACTTCTAAGAAGCAAGGAATTAGTTTTGGTGTCACTTCATTACGTAGGACAAGAGTTTTGGCAAGGAGAAAAAAGTTAATAAAAGAGCTTGATTTTCAGCCTATTCCTTCTATTCTGTAATGAACTAAACCGAAAGAAATACTGGAGAATGCAGGTGTCCTGAATGTAGAGAAATAATAAAGAGGTGAAAAAAGATCTTTATTCAGTACCAAAGGAGCTTTATCTACTGAAGGAGATGGACAAGGCTGGAGATCCTGACCTTGCCATACACCTAAATGTTTATGCATCCTGGGCAAGAGCCAGATCCAGTAAGGTGCTGGGAGATGAAAGAAAAGGGAACAGTGGTAAGTAGAGGGCATGATCCCAGAAAGACACAACAGGATAGGGGAACATGTCAAGGGACAGCAAGATGGCTGCTTAGGGTGCACCTTTCCTCCCCAGCTGGAGTCAATCCTACCAAAGTGCTTTTCTACTCTCGAGATATCACCAGGGCAGATACGTTTTGTTGAGGTCACCCAGAGAAATTGCCTCATTGCCTTAGGTTTATGAGGATTCTCTGAAGCACTTATTTCTTAAGTGAAATCCTGTTATTCCACTTGGAATCTGACTCTCTTAATACCAGCATTTTCTTGCAGAAAAAAGTCGCTTTGTAAATAATTATCACCCTACCTTATTGAGATGCCTGGTATACAATATTTGATAGAAGATTATGGAGGCAGTCTCACAGGAAAACGAAACTCCTCTGATTCTTATAACATCTCGGCAAGTTTTTCTAGGAAATGTGACTTTTTGTCTGAAAGCACAAGCTGCAGGCTTTCAGGGACAAGTAAGCAGGAGGTAGATGTTAGGAGCAAGAGCAAGGTCTCTCATAAATAGGCATGAATGTGCCATAGGTGTGCTCCAAGCCATCCAGAAGCATGTAAGGATGAGTAATCCATAACTAGGGCTGAAGAGATACAGCCCATCTCCCCATGCAGCTTATTTACAGCCTGAAGTAAAAACTCTTGCCAGCCTTCCAAGAGGTACGAGGCAACTTCAATGCAAAAAAGGAAAAGGTGTGTATTAGGGCCAAATAGAGTTACTTTGTTTTCTTCTACATTTTCTTATCACTCTTTTGTGCAGTTTCCTTCAGAAAATCACAAAATCACGGAATATGCTTTTTTTTATTTACGGCGCACACTTGACATTAGTACAGAGGCCTCAGAGTCCTGGCTTCTGTTTTCCTTTTCCTTTGTCCCCTCAGCAAACAGCAGCAATCAGGAGAGCAGTGCTAGAGCCTAAGGCGTTCCAGACACTGCAGAAAATGAATTTGTTTAGATTATAAATGCAAAGATAATTTCTCCTACACAGGAGGAACTTCAGCTTCCCCAGACACATCCCACTGAAATCCAAACGATACGCAGCACATTATGTTTTCACCTCACTCACCACACTCTGCCTTCTCAATTGATGCAGAAATAAAATTAGCCCTGACTCATTGTTGCTTTCCTAAGGTGAAATTTTCTCTCTTCTGGCTGCTTTACAACAGAGGTGTCTGTAAACACATCTCACTCTCAGTCCTATTGTATAAAAACCTGTTGCCAACGGTTCCCTCTGCATCCTCAGCTTCTAGCCAGGAGCACAGGATTAAGATGGACAGTTTTAGCTCTCTTACTTCCCATTGGCATTTCAGCATTTTTTATAGTTCCAAATAGTGGAAACTCCTCAGCAGTAATGTAAGAAGCTTGAAATCTGAAAAAGGTCCAAAAAGGGCAAATAGTAAAAGAAAAATCATTAGCAGAATTTTTTTAACTTCAGCATTTTAACCAGATGGGTTTAAGTTGTAGAAGGGACTGGGACAAGCTTGTGGTTTTATTTACTTTAACTTGTTCTGTTCCTTATCGATATTTAAATTTGATGACCCTTGAAAACATTTTGGCCCTCCAAACTCCAAGTTTTTATGGAAAATACAGAAATAAAATCCAAAATGTGTAAACAAATATTCAACAGCTGAAGCACCTGCTCAAAATAATGGTTTTTGTCTGTCTCAGTCTTCCATTTCACTTTTGCCCCTGCCAAAAAGTGAGCTAATGTCTCTTGGTTGTCCAGGACAGGAAAAGTGAGTCAACTGTGTATTTCTAAATTTCTTGATGACCACATTTCATTTTTTTGCTGCCCTCATCTACATTGCCTGTCTCTGAGAAGAAAATACAAGTTGACAGAAACGCTTTTCAGCTCCACCAAAGGCCACTGATTCAAAGTTCTAGCAATCATGAACAGTACGGGTTAATTGGAGTAAAAATGAATTCTCATGTCCAAAATTTCCTGTCTGAATGCCCCAGGAGGGAAAATCATAGGTTGCATTGGGGCTGGTGTAGCCCAGAGGTGTAAACAGGACTATACATAGCAAAATCCTTATCCTATGGAAAGTGTTGTATCATGTGTCCTTCATTTGAAGGTAAGTTTTCCCCGTATGATTCAGACTTCTCAGATGTTTGGACTTTCTTTGCTGACATGTCCATTAGAACTTGCTGTCAGCCAAAATTAACCAGCTGAAAATATTCATATGATGTGTAATCAGTTTAATTTAGCATGGTCTATTTGTATGTCATAATGACTTCCTAAAAAGCCTTGCTTGGTGGCATAGAAATCTCAGAGGGAATAGTACTATACAGAGGCAAGGAGGGCATTTCTAATTAACAGAAGAACTTTCCAAATGCTGTTTTCCTAGCTCAGCACTCTTGTGATTGGTACAGAAAGAAAGTATCAGTAACCTTATTATCCTTTTCCTTTTCTCATGGATTTCTGCTTCAAGTATCTGGCTTTTTTTCCCCACAATGGTGTACATTATGACCCCACCTTTCCTTGACACCTAAAAGGTAGCAAATTACAAAAATGGTAAGAATATTTTATAGCTTCCTATCTTTATTACCACTAAATGCATCATTAAGTATAAACTGATTACAGCAGAGAGTACATTAATTGTGATGGCAGCACAAAGCCCTGATTTTCTGCTGATACTAAACTGCTTTCAGGATGACTGAAACATTATGTCCCTAAAAGAACTTGGCTGACACTTGTGGGTTGGCCTGCTAGCGCAAAGTTCCAAGAGACCCTGGAGTCCTACAGTACAGTAGGATTTTATTTAGCAAGCCCATGA
>VZTU01022976.1:21562-34499 GCA_013400835.1 Zapornia atra
CTTCTCACACCCACACAGTCTATTTCATTCCCTTATTCCTCAAATTCACAGTGATTGCACTGTGCTTGGGCACACATGTCCTTTTGTAATTTCCTGAAATTGGGTAGGTCTTTAATAAGTTAACAAAATGTCTCCTTAAATAGAAAACAGCTCTACATTTTCATTCAAGATTGGTGTCTGTAAGAAACATATTATGGTGGTCCCTTAACTTTCCTTATTTTTACATCACAGATTTTTTTTGTTGTTGAGTGCACAGGGATTTATCATTTCTGTTTTCCCCATGGAGAATAAAAAAACTGTGACTGTACAGAATATCTTTTTGCATTGAAAAACCATTCCAAAAAGATAATTATTGACCATCTCTAAAATTGATGCCAACTTTGGAATGCTCTTTGAAATCTGCTGAGGAAAAGTAGTAATAGGTCATCTCTTTACTTTTACTGCTTCTGTCTTAAAGTTAAGAAACACTTTGATTTTAAGAATTATAGTGAGCCATAAAAACTTTTTATACCAAATTGTAAATCCTTCTGCTTTACTACAATAAACATAAGGGTCTGACTTTCTTGGCACAGGTAGTTTCATTGCATCTATTATTATCAACAGATGTCAGCTAGTGAAATCCAAATTACTGGGGGAAAAAAGTTATATAATTTTCAGTGGGTTTTACTAATAGTTGAGTGTTTGACAAGCTCAGAGGCTATGGGAAATGACCCTTTTATATGTATATATAAGAAAAAGGTATTTAATTCTCTCTATCACTCTTCTATGAAATATTTTCCCCAAAACCTTTCATGAACAGACCTTCTTTTCTAATACTACATCTGACATCAAATTAATTTTTATCATAAGCATTTAAGTCCATTCAACAGAAAACATACAGAGGTTTCCACAGTTCTTCTCCCTTGCAGATTTTTTTTTCCCCTTTGTATTAGAGAAAGAAAAGGAAGTAAAGAATCTCAGTGTGTAAGTACTTTACAATCAGCAGTACTTGTTTGGTGAAAGAGTGGCTTAAAAGGAATGGAACATAAAGCAAAACGGATTTTTACCACTGAAGACTTTGTCTCTTTCTTTCTAGGCTGGAATACATTTCTAACCTGTGTGGGGAATGAACTCCTTCAGTTTTAATTTCCTCCAAGACAGGACTCACTCACAGGTGAATGCACCCTACACTTCCCATTGCAGACATCACCTCCACTGCTAATCAGGTCCTTTCTCCTCCAGGTTTGAAGGGGAAAGAAGTTTTCTTCTACTGTCAGCTTTGCACAGATCTGGGAATAACCTTAAAACCAGGCTTACATTGCAGACATGCTGTGAATACTCAGTCCCTGACAACCAGGTTACTTCAGGTAATCTTTTGTTACTTGGTGTTTTGTTTAGGTTTGGGGTGGTTTGAGGTTTTTTTCAGAGACAGAACTGAGATGATATGTTAACATTCAAACTGAGGTTAAATTTCTCTTTCAGGATAGACCAGGACATGCTTGGTACAGTGAGGCTTCTCCAAAGTTTTGCTCCTTAAAAAAATGGGTATGCATATATAATAGCCTTATCATCATCTTGATGCCCCCCCCCCCCGGACTCACTCCAACAGCTCAATATTTTTCTTGTACTGAGGACTCAAGAGCTGAACACAGAACTCCAGGTGGGGTCTCACCAGAGCAGAGTAGATGGGGAGAATCACCTCCCTTGACCTGTTGGTCACGCTTCTTTTGATGCAGCCCAAGATAGAGTTGGCTGTCTGGGCTGCAAGCCTGTATTGTTGGCTCAGGTTGAGTTTAGTATCAGTCAGCACCCCAAGTCCTTCTGCTCTGGGCTGCTCTCTGCCAATAGTTGTGCTTGGGAATGTGCCAATCCATGTGCTGGACTTTGCACTTCGCCTTGCTGAACTTCATGTGGTTCGCACAGGCCCACCTATGCCTGTCCATGTCCCTCTGGATGGCATCACTTTCCTCCAGAGTGTCAACCACACCACACAGCTTGGCATTGCTGGCAAACATGCTGAGGGTGCACTTGATCTCACTGTCCATGTCTCCAACAAATACATTAAACAGTGCTGGTCCCAGTATCAACCCATTCATAACTGGTCTTGATTTGGACCATTGACCACAACTCTCATGTGACCATCCAGCCAATTCCTTATCCTTGTTATTCATACCAAGGGTTGCCCTGACCCATGTGCAGGACCTTGCAATGGGCCTTGCTGAACATCATGAGGTTCATGTGACCTCACTTCTTAAGCTTATCTGGTTCCTTCTGGGTGAAATTCTGTGCCTCAGGTGGGTCAATCGCACCACTTGGCTTGCTGTCATCTGCAAATCTGCTGAAGGTGCACTTGATCCCACTGCCTTTGGGGGATCACTGATGAAGATATTAAGCAATGCCGGTCCCATTACAGACCTATGAGGGATGCCACTCATCACTGATTTCCACCTGGACATTGAGCTATTTCTATTGTTCTCGCTGTATATATTGACTGTTTATGACTCCTGTAGCCAAGGTCACCTTCATTAAGAGAACCAATAACAATACAGTTAGTCTAATAAAGAGTAATAATTTTTTATTACTAAACATTAATTAACTTTGCTGTCAAGCAGGCTATGTGTCTTAAGGATTAGGTAATAATCCAGCACTTCACATTAAAAAAGCTACCTGACTTTAAAAGAAACAACATAGGTTGCATAGGATTCCCCACAAAAAACAATAATGGTTGCAACCATTTAATGCCCAAAGCAGCCTACTGAAGGCATGAAACTTTACTGAAAGCTGTAATACATTTCAATTTCCACTGAAATGCTCAGCCCAGCTATCCTCCTAGCAACCTTTAAAGCTATTTATATATTACCCGTATTGCTTTATTATTTTACCTTTAAGAAGTGCAGTTTAATGCTTGAGTGCTTTTCAATTTTGCCATTCAGACTCCAGATTAAGTTTATAATGACGAGCTTAATTTTTACAGGCTGTAGCATGTACTTGGTCTGAAAGATACCCCTGGTGATATGAAGTTTTAGACGACTTTGCTGTTTCAATAAAAGTTAGATGCAGTCTGATGCCTTCTTACAGTCATATTGTGGCTGATTATATGACTGTCTGTTCTTTCTGGCCATTGCAATATGTAATTTACAGCATCTTTCTTTTTTGGGGTTTGAAAAGGCAGAAATCTCTGAACTGCAGGGTTAGGAACAATTTTGCCCTCTATTTCTTGTGCCACAGACAGGTTGCAAATGTATGAGGAGTCTTCATTGAAACCCTTAAAAATGTATAGGAAAAGAGCACCCAAACTGTGAAAAAAAAAAAAGAAGAGACACAGATATACTTAGTGAAGACTGCTATTCAGGGTCTGGAGCTGACTGGATTTGAAATGACCATACAGAGACAGGAGAGACATGGAGCAAAATGCCTCCTAGAACTTCTTGGCTCTTTAGTTTTGAGTAGGATTTATTTTATGTAACTCTGGGAAATTTTAGCTTGCATTGAAGTAAGCACGGATTGCCTGCAATGTAATGACTAGTTCCTCATGGACCATCACAGACCATAGACACCCAAAAATGGGATGTTGTACCCTACAAATAGGTGAGTTTTAAGCTTTGCAGGCTATCTTCTTTGGCATCTGTGTGCCACTTCGGAAGAGTAGGGAACTCCAATAACAGTGCATCTCCACAGGGAGGCCTTTGATACTGTAGGGTATCACAGGATGGTAGGCAGATGACTGAGAAACCCAATCTTTTTTCACATACCTACAAGTAGATATCTATACTTAAGTATTTTAGTATCAAACAGGACCTACGTTGTGTGTGCTCAGTCCAGGTATCTCCACCTGAAGCTCCCACTGTAGCTCATGGGGACTAGGTCAACAGAATCAAAGAAGTTTAGGACAGGAATCTTTTGACCAAATGTAGGACCTTACTAAGTGACATGAGGAGCCCAGTTCAGGGAGTCTCAGATTCTACAATAAGAAAGACATGGACCTGTTGGAGTGAGTTCAGAGGAGGGCTATGAAGATAACCGGAGTGCTGGAGCACTTCTTCTGTGAAGTCCAGTTGAGGGAGTTGGGGTTGTTCAGCCTGGAGACGAGAAGGCTGAGGGGAGCAGCCTTATAGCAGCCCTCCAGTACTTAAAGGGGGCTTACAAGAAAGATGGGGACAAACACTCTAGTAGAATGTGGCAATAAAATAATCAGTAAAGATTCTAAACTGATAGAATTTAAGCTAGATATAAGGAACAAGCTGCCCAGAGAGGTTGTAGATGCCCCATCCCGGGAAACATTCAAGGTCAGGTTGGATATGGCTCTGAGTAACCTGCTCTAGTTGGGGATGTCCCTGCTTGTTGCAAGGGGGCCTTACTAGATGACCTTTAAAGGTTCCCCCAGCCTGAGCTATTCTATGATTCTATTTGTCCATGTTCTAGACTCTTAAATTTGACATGATACAGTATCTCAGGTTGACCTCTGCTGTGCAGCACTATATCTAAAAATAGATCTCCAAGTTCTTTCATCATGTTCAACAATGTATGCAACATCAGTTGCAGCACCTTAACGTTCAATATACAAGATTTCATTATATGATCACTTGTTAATTTTAATGAGAGTGCTGGTGTATGAACTACATGTATATGCTGAACTGTCCTTAAACACTTAAAATGGGATGTTCTTAGCATAGATGCGATGCCAAGCATAGGCTGGGCTCTGGAGTATTTACTCATCTGAAATCTTAGTAGCTGGATCACTCATTTACTGAAGGTACTTTACAGAATGAATTAGTTGTGTGTATCTTTTTTTTTTGAGATGTCTGCTTGGAGCCTTAATCGTCACTATGTTTGTGGTCCCAGTTTACCACGTGATTAAGACATCACTATTCGACAAACATTATAGAGTTTACAATATAGGTGCAATTATAACCCATTTAACCCATATAACCCAGTGATCAGAGATGATTCTTTAGATCAGAGACAAAAAGAAACAGAAACAAAATTGCAATTGTTTGTCAATATTGAGACAGTTTTCCCAGCACAACTCTCTGACTTTGCAAAAAGCATGATTCCACTATTATACTACTCTGTGTATGTCTAGAGAGATACAAAGTGCTGAACCACTGTAGTTCAACTGTTTGCCTGCAAAGCCACATTAATTAACTGTATGCTTGTTTGTGCCACGTTGCAAATGGCTCGTAGCTTAAGAAAAACCTCTCTCTTCCTTTTGCTTTCAAAAGAGCAGAGAAACCACTTCACATGTTGAAGTTGTTCCCACAGCTCTGGCTACTCAGCATAGCTGTAATTGGTGTAAACTAGATGAATGTTTTTCAGATGTATGATTCAACAACGAGACATCTAAAATCTGCAGGTGAAATCAAACTAGGCTGAACGTCAGCTAAAATGTCCAGGCTGTTTTCTTTTTTCCTTTTACTTTTGATTACCTCCACCTTCCCAGTAAGTTCTATGTTGAAGCAACCCTGAAAATTTTCATATGAAGCTCCATCACTTTCCATGTGATCACTTACCTCCTATCACATCATGTGCAATTACGGACAGAGTTCTTGCTTGGTTATGATGCAAAACCCAGACCAGGTTTCCTCCAACAGCTTGCTATCCTGAATCAGCTCTTCTTAATCTATTTTGAGCTTGAAGCTTTAACAATAATCCAAAGTTGCATACATGTCTTTGACAACATTCTTCTCCACTTTACCTTTTCGTTAACCACAGGTATTTCCCCTCATTATCTGAAATTTATACTAATTTGGGCCTAATTAAGCAGTGGACAACTATTGTTCACTATCTTTAAGTTCAATTGATCCTATGGAAGGGGGAATAACCAGATATCCCAATTAAGCAGAGATCAGTGAAGTATATTCTACAACAATGTAGGCACAAAAGGACAATTTCATATGTCAGGATATTTCTCAAAGTATTACTGAAAACCACTTTGTCTGGTTTTTTTCAAGACAAACATGACAGTTCCCTCTGTCCGAGTTCCATAAGGCTTCTGGTATTATTATTTTTGAGACAATAGCTGTTGAGTTGATACTGCTGTGGATGTGCTGTCTCCCAAGTCTCTGAGAAGAGGCTGCATGTTCTTCCTTGAAGGAGAAGGAGACATCAAGGCTTAGCAGAATTTTTGAAGAAGTTTGACATGAAAGTAGATGCTGGATAACAGGACTGCAGGCTGAAATAGGCAGAGAAAATGAGATGAAGTCACAAAGTATTTCAGCAAAACTCACTTTAAATTCCATTTAAAATACCTTTGTATGTTTTACTCTGACTTTAGGTCCAGCTGCAACCAATTTAAGCAACCAAAACGACAACCAGGTTCAACATGATCCTAATATAAGCTGATGCCTGTATGTGCTGCATAAATGCATATATATGAAAAACACTGTGACAGTCCAGTACTTTACAGTCCTGTCAAATAATAGACATATGACAGAGCATTTTCCTCAGAATTAGCAAATAACTCAAGCACTATTAGAGAAAATTGGAAGAGGAGCAGTAGGAAGATAATAACATTTTCTTCTCAAACTCATGTTAAATATAGAATCACAGATTAAAATATTGGAAAGGATTTCTGTAAGTCATTTACCTGCTCCTCCTCAAAACCAGGGCTACTTCAAAGTTACAGGAGGTTTCTGAGAAGCTTGTCAACTTGAGTTTTGAGTATCCAAGGATGGAGATCCCACAGCCTCTCTGGACCCCTGTTCAGTATTCATATTTCCTGCCCCACAACTTGCGCCAGTTAGCCAATTGTCTTTTTTGTGTGCATCTCCGAGGAGTTCTGCCTCTATCTTCCATATAACCCCCCATTAGACAGAGGACAATGGATCCCTCCTTAGACTTTTCTCCAGGATGCATTTCTGATACAGCCCCTTAACCAACCTTGCTTGTCTCTGCTAGACTCTTCCTTGTTTGTCAAACTTCCTCCTGTACTGATGGTCCAAAATGGAATTAATTTTACCAGTTGGGTCTTCCCAGTAACCTGAATGTGTAAAAAAATCCTCTGCTTATTCTCCTTCAACCTGGTTTCTGAGCACAGAGAGTCACTAAGTCAGTCATTATCAAGAATCTTTCAATTAGAAGATTTATCTGAGAAACAAGATACTGCCAAATTATAAGATAAATCTCAACTAAATCAATGAGAGCTGAATCTGAGCCTTGTCTTGCTATTCCAGTGTTATGGCTGACAGAGACATGCCAAGAAATAAAAAATAGTCTTCAGTGCTTCCTCATTGCTAGTGACCTCTCTCAAACTCAGCAAGATTTTTGATCCTGGGGACTAGGCAATAAAATGGCTTGTTGTTTGCATCAGGATTGTCTGAACTCCCTGCAGTCTGAATGCAATATCAGGGACAGCAAAGGGCACAGAGAGCTCATCTGCAATTGTCAAAAGTACTTCAAAACACAAAATCCAGGATTCATGATTAACTGCCTAGGCATCAGCTTTCTCAAGCTTATTGTAAAGGTACCAGTGTATCTAGCTTACTCATTCTACACAGGTTTTAGCAAATTTGGGCACGAGAGGCTGTGGGAATGACTCAGCGAGAGAGAGAAAGTAGCATATATCAGGAGAACATATGGCTATGACAGGGCAAGAGCTGGCAGCCTGTTTTCTATTCCTCCCAGGGACAGCAGCTTTTGGACACTGTGGTTCAGGAGAGGCTGCTTTACCTGATGGCTGTGGTTCCCTCCTCAGCAATGTCTATCTGGTATATGAAGAGCTACATGACAGAAAGCCAAGAACTGGAGCTGACTCAACATCAGTGAGCCAAGTGAGACAGAGTAGATTTGCACAATATCTAGGGCATGCACTCACCCCTGACTCATCTGATATGTATGCCAAGACCTGTCAGGGCATTTGTTATCCCACCCATCCTGGTTCAGTCACATTTTTTGCTGAGATAACATTATCACAGAATAATAGAATGGTTTGAGTTGGAAGGGACCTTAAAGATCATCTAGCTCCATCCTCCTGCCATGGGCAGGGACACCCTCCACAGACGATCTTTGTGCACAGGAGGTTTTCCTGAACCAGGGAAACACCACAGATGTTTAGAGACCCACCAGGAGACAGCAGCTCTGACAACAGGCACTGACAAGGCCTGGGCACTGCCATAGAAATTGTGGCCACCACCACACATATAAAAAGCCACCCTGGGAGAGCTGTGACCAGAGCATGGTGCGGCAGTTTGAATGGGAGTGGCACAGGAAGGGCCTGGTCACCCTCCCAGCTCAAGAGGTGAGTTCCATCAGTGTCATCACCCCCTCGGCAGGAGCTGAGATATGGTATCTGCCCAGCAGAAAGCTCTGTCGGTCCTCTGCACTCACCAGAACGGCCGTGGCAACCCAGACAGAGCTGCCAGGGAAACATGCAGCCCCCCAGGCCTCAAGCTGCAGGCAGTGCCAGAGCCTGTCCCTGGGAATGGATGGCAGCAGTAACAATGGCTGTGTGAGGGGTGACCAGGGGGGATGATCTGCTCAGCCTGCTGGCAGAGCCATGGGAGAAAGTAGAAAGGGTCAGGAGCATCAGGGAGGCTGAGACTGGTGGAGCCATGCTCTGCCCTCCCTCAGGTGGACACAGGGCCAGACACCAGATAAAACCCAAGATCAAAGGGACCCTCTGTCTTCCCCTGGCCAGGATGAAGGCAGTGGCTTAAGGGAAAGGAGTGAATGGAGGCAAGTGCATGCTCAGAGCAGCAGGTGAACCTCCTTGACCACCTTACACTCCTGGCTGCCTCTGTACAACAGGTATGAAGCTCTGGATGTTGAAGGCCAGTCAATGGAAAGCATGTATAATGGTCCATCTACACCAGAGGTGTCACCAAGGTGACTGCAAAGCACTAGATAGTAGCTCTGCTGATTTAGGATCCATCATTTTTGGCAGTAGTGAGCCACGTTGTGCCTGCTAGAGGATAGTACTGGCCATGAGAAGGATGAGTAGTGCTTATATTCGGGCCTGACTGATTCTTTGATGGATTTAAATTTACAGCTTCTAACTTTACTATTCCCAAAATATCAGGGGCTGGAATCTACCTTTTCTGCTCTCCTTCAACTTGTGGTTGTATTAACAAGCTAAAGACATACGTGGGGTGTCTTGAAAACCAAACCAAACAATTTTATATGAGAAGACTGCATTACTTTGTGTTCCTAATTTTCAAATTATAATACAATAAGACAATACCTCATTAGCATGTTCCCCAGT
The DNA here is from genome assembly GCA_013400835.1 of Zapornia atra. Taxonomy (NCBI): domain Eukaryota; kingdom Metazoa; phylum Chordata; class Aves; order Gruiformes; family Rallidae; genus Zapornia; species Zapornia atra. The sequence goes on from VZTU01022976.1 coordinate 30,741, forward strand.
TGAGAGGGAATTGCCAGGAGATTTCACAGTTATATTCCAACACATTTTAAGTGTGGAAAATATGATACAAATGTAGTTTTTAATAATGTATCAAAATAGGAATTTCTTTTATTTTATTTTATGACTGAGAGGATGATACTTCCTAAGGCTAAAGCAGGAGATAAATTCTGCAGTAGGAGCTTCTAATGACTTTGCACAATGCAGGGTAAGAAGGAATGGTGGTTTACTTCATCCAATACTAACATTTCACTGGTACCCATTGTGGGGTAGTCCTACCCAACATGAAGAAATCACACTGTCTCCCTGCAGAACTTAATTAGCCAGCAATAAAGGCACATCAAGAAAATTACCCCCAAAAATTTACTTGCAAAGGTGCTTACAAAGAGGATGGTGTTGCTTCTTTTTCCTAAAGGTGTCTTCTTTACCCGTAGATTTCAGCTTGCTTCTAAAATGTGGAAGTTATGGCTGTGTGAAAGTTTTGCAAATCAAATAGATGCTGTTCAGTTTGAAGCACAGGACTTAAACTGACAAAAGACATTATCAGCTGCCAGATTTTCCAAGACTTTCTGTGTGACCTTACCTTCTCTCTGCTCTGCTTCAATCCTGTAAAATGAGGATGATTTCACTGCCTCTTTTTTTCTTTTTTCTTTTTTTTTTTCTCTTTTCTATTTAGGTCTTCAGTTGCAGAGACTACTTCTTGCTACGTATTTGCACAATACCCTGAGCTCAGCTCATCCCATTAAATAAATCCTAACAGCCATTTTCCATCCAGCCATTAATAAACAGCATTATCTTTCCTCCTTATTAACTGGATGTCTGAGTTAAGAACTCCTTTCCTCATTTTCTGTTGACACAGTTTACAGATAATGTAGTTTGATTTTTTTATATATTTTTTTTCAAAATGGGTAAGTGAAGAAAGACAAACTTGTTGCCATGCCTCAGCAAGACTCCATTTAAGAACTCGATGATACACACAGACCAGAAAGACAAATGTAAATGGTGTTCCAATTAAGTGGAACCCAGGATGTCTCCGTGGGTATATTATAGGATGCAGTGGAGGTGGTAATGTTGAAGAGGTAGCTAGGAATAGCCTCCAGCATTAAAAATTTAAGTCTGCAACTTGTTCACAGCTGTGTCTGTGCATGCACAGGGAGAGAAATGGCACAATTGAAAATGGAATCGGCATATGTCTGCCAACTCATCCCGAGGAAGAGGAAATTTAACCCCTGTGTTCCCAGTAAGAGTTTGCTGCAAAGTTCATTAGAGCTGTCTAATGGCAAAAGAAGAAACAGCAGAGGCTGGTAGCGGAACAGCAGTAACTACCTCTCAGTGTGGTACTGCAGGGCTGAAAATCAGAGTAGTCTCCCTGACAGCCACACTACTTCTGTAGACTGTGGGTGAAAGTCAGTCATACTTGTGCATAGCTGTTTGTGGGTGGCAGTCCATTCTGGGCTTACCAAGGTTAAAACAATATTTTTTTTTTATTTTTTTTTTAATGTTGTGGCATGGGTGATTGTGTGACATGACTTGATTTTGCTAGGAGACAATGCCAGAGAAAACCATCATCCCTGCTTTAAGGGCAGATGTTGAAACTATTTGCAAAACCTCCAACATAAATTCAGCTGAGTGACTTAACTTCTTGTTTTGTGCTTTGCTAGGTAAGCCTACTCCTTCTTGGGAGAGCGAAGTTTTTCTTGGCTTTATTCTTAATTATCCATTGTTTCTGGCATTTTTTTCCATATATGTCATTTAGTCTTAATGACCTTTTTTTATTTGGATTTACTTTAAATGGTAGAGATGGACACATTCTGCAAGATACTATCCTCTTCTGTAATTTTCAGGTAGAAGATTTCTCTTTTCAGAAGATAAGAGCTATCATGTCTCTGTTTGTACCCCATATTTGGATTATTTGACGGGAAAGAACCATTCCTTGGAATGAGGAAAAAAGCCCATTCCTTTGGTCAGATAAAAAGCATCTGTTTCTAAAACTGGATCAGCTCCAAGTTTGATGTGAATGGAAGTGGAAACAACACAGACTTGTCTCTCTCTCTTATTAAGATGACAGTCCTTGTTAGGGAGTGCTGTAATTAAGGACAAGGTTGTCTGCAGGTTTCTGCAGTCTCCAGGAATACAAACAGTTCAAGGCATATGCCAATAGCCTGTTACGTTGACAGGAAACCCTGCTGTGTGGGATGCCCTGAAATACCTGATATGCCACCATAGTGGATAACAGCATTGCTGTTCTCCTCCAAAAGGCAGAGAAGAAAAGCTTTGCCTGTACACTCAATAGGTGATGAGGGAATGGATTACTCGTTTGGGCAAGAAAACCCCAGCACTAAGAAGGGAAGACCAAACTAATGAGGGAAAGGGATGTCTCTTTAAAGAGACAAGCCCACAGTTAGAGCAGCCTGGACAGACATAGAGAGAGGAAACAGCAGGATGGTAGGAATTGCTCCAAAGGCCACTTATCAAACTGACTCTTTACGGAGTATCACAGAATCACAGAAATGTAGGGGGTGGAACGGACCTCAAGAGATCATCGAGTCCAACCCTCCCCCCAAAGTATCCTGAGACTCATCTTTCTCTGAAAAATTCTTAAAGGATATGTATTCATTTACAATTTTTCCTTGCCCCAGGCCATGTTTACACATACATTTAGGACAGAGGAAACTTCACTACCAGTGAACTTCGTTTGCTATGGGTGGACTGTGTTTTTCCATTTAGGCTCTTGTAAAGTTTGGTTCTCAATGGAGCTCTCAGATGAGCTACCCTCATTACATTGTTATTGTTACTCTTTTGTCTTTGGCTCTCTATTGTGCTCATGCAGCTCATGTGAACATTTCAATAAAATACCAACTCATGCAGGGAAAAGCATTGAGCTATCAATTTTGTTGTGAACTGCATGCATTTACTATGATGAAGCAGTCACTCTTCAGAGGAAATAAACTGCAGCCAGAGGAGGTGGAGGGAAGTGTTCAAGCATCGGAATGCGCATAGGGAGGAACCCTGGCTTACAGCATCCTGCTACCCGAAACTACCTGAAAGACGATAGCAACAGAAATTCCACAGAGTTGTTGATTGTATTTGCAAAATCAATGGGACTGCAAAACTGTGAAGAAGGAGTGTTAAACAGCCCTATGGACTTTATTTTTTACACTCAGTTCTGAAGATGTAGGCTGCAGATGAACCCAATTCAGAGAATATCTCGATTGTAACAGCACTGCTACCTAACCAAAACATCCCTTCATTTTAGAACTGTAAATCAGAAATATTTCTGTCAGAGTCAGCAAACTGAAGAGACAATTCAAATGGGGGGAGTGGTTTCTAGTTGCATTTGTTGAAAATTGGCAGATGGGCACAGAAGGTGAAGCACAGGTTGCTGAAGCACTGTTAGAAACAGCTTAGACTGGAACAAGGACATGTTTTCATGTTTTCAGCATCTATTTATTCCCATGATACAACATCAGTGGGTAACTTTTCATAGCTTGTGTTAAAGGTTTGCTGAAAAGCCTTATTCTGGGCCATGCTTTAGACAGACACCTCCTATACACTTCAGCCTGAAGCCTTTCATGAGTAAAACCAAGCAACAACATTTGAGGCTTTGCTCTGAACTTGTCCATCTCAATCCTTTCAGTGGCCTTCATTTCCGTATTTTTATTCACTGATGATTCATCTCCAACAAAGTTAAAGATGCAGGATGTTTCACAAGGCTGCTAGGTGATCAGGATATTTATTTAGTGCTGTTGCAGTTTGGTGTAG
>VZTU01022981.1:0-10411 GCA_013400835.1 Zapornia atra
TCCTAGATACTGATTAGTGTCCCTCTCTTATAGAAGTTACTTAATTTGTTTGTTTCTTATTTTTCTAGATGATCCACCATTGTAGGCATTTCTCTACAGTGACAGCACTGGTTTGATTTTTACCCCACTATATCTAATCCCATCATTTTCTATTCTCCTCACAGAACTTTTCTGAATTTCATTTAGGGAGCAAAGACTAATTAGGGAATTTAGACTTTGAAATTGGGTATTATTTTTCATTTCTGCATGGTTTGTTGTTTTTCGGGGTTTTTTTAATGGCACTGCACTGACTGACTTAGAGTTAATGCTATTAGCAATCAGTGTCTTTCTCAGATATGTCCCTCTCAACTGAAAATTAATTCTCCAGTGTTTTTGGATTTCAAAACCTTGGGCTAGACTACCAAGATAATTGCTAAATTAATAAAATTTACCAGGCTCTGCAAAAATATAGCTGTATTTAATTTTTAGGGGAATAAAATTAATAAAGTAATCCAAAAGATATATACACTAAAGATATCTTTCACTGGCTATTAAGGTCTGAAAGGTTTAAAGTTCCATGTTTTCAACAGTAATCTTCAGTAGCAGCCTCTAAAACCTGCAATTCTTATTTTATGTCTGGGGTAACAAAGAAAATCAAACAATTCACTTGATATTTATTCTAGTAAAAGTTAACTACTGACCTCCCTACCTATTCTGTAGACTACTATTAACCTTGTCTGCAGGAGGGTGGTGATTTTAAGAGTTATGACTGTTAATGGCCTTTGAATGCAGCAGTCTCAGACCACTTACTCCCCAGTGTACAACATGGCTCAGACTTTTCCAGATGGGAAAATGATAAGAAGACGAGGAGGATAGCAGGTCATTCTTGAGGCAGCCTTGAGAAAATTGCTGCAAAATGAATTGTGCAGGTCTGCAGTGCTTTACCCAGCATTTTTCTGTTTTAATTTATCAAGCCAAAGCTTGTTGACATGAAAGTGAATGAAATGACTGTGCAGTATGCTCTGAGAATCCAGCTCATAGACTTTGTGCATCAGCTCAGCTATAAACAAAAGAGGATCCAGAAAATATTCTGCATAGTTGTGCTTTCCACATTTTATATTAATCTGCCACACACTCAAATCCAATAATTAGGTTTTTTTCAGCTGTAAGCTACAAAAAATCAGATCCTTGAAATTTGTCAACAATTTGGTTTATGCTTATTAACAATTAACTGGTATTAGTGATATTGCCTCACCTGGCTGTAAATACCTCTATTTAGCTGTCTGTATAATGAACTGATCAATTCTCTACAGACAAGATATGATCATAATGCGAAGGAATACATTCAGAGGAAGGGAACACTATTAGGAAATGTCATAACGCAGTGACCAGTTCCCAACCAAGAGGGGGGGGGAAATAAATAAATAAATAGAAGCTTTCCCACAGTCGCCCAGCCTTGGAAACCTTCCCTAAACACCAGCAGCCCAAGATATACATCTTGTCTTTCTGCAGGTAAGATCAGGTGCAGGTAACAGTGATGAGATTTAAAAATACACATTTCCAGCTGCTCTGTTTTCTTCTCTATTTGGGCTTCCCAAAGTTTAGTGTTTCAAATTTTGTGGCTTGGATAGCTAGAAACTTATTATTTATTGCAATGAATCTCACAGTTTATTGTAATACTGTTTCATGGTTCCCAGTGCTTTAATTATCAGAACCACGCTAAATGCTGCATGACTCAATACAGAACCACTGGAGAAGAGCAATAACATACATCTCTGATCAATTTCCTCAGGGTTGGAAGAACAGATACATGTTTCACTTGCTTTTCTTCCCTATTACTTGCTCTGTCAGTAATAACTGAGGAAATCACTGAATGGAGAGTGAGATGCAGAGTACAGTCCCTTACTGTATAGATCATGTTGGTATTGGTGGTCAAATCTGAGATGGGAGAGTTACGACAGTAGCTTTAGGGAGGTAAAGTCTGCACTGTATAGTACAAAGGCTGGTGAAATAAGATAACATGTGGCACGTGTATAGCCAGACTTGAAGAGCATGGGTATAAACCGGACTGCATAATTTACCATGAGGATACGCTCCGCTTCTGATGGACCAAGGCAAGACAGAAGCAGTTACCCTGTAACTTAGGTCAGTAGATTTTCCGTAGAAGGGAACTGCTTAAGTTGCTATTATCAGAGAACTACAGAAGGGTAGGGGTTGGAAGGGACCTCTGGAGAGCATCAATCCCTCTGCTAAAGCAGGATCACATAGAGCACATTGCACAGGATCACATCCAGGAGTTCTTAAATTCTCCAGTGTGGATGACTCCACAACCTCTCTGGGCAGCCTGTTCCAGTGCTCTGTCACCTTCATAGCAAAGAAGTATTTGCTCATGTTCAGATGGAACTTCCTGTATTCCAGTCTGTGTCTGTTGCCCATTGTCCTGTCACTGGGCTCCACTGAAAACAGTGTCTTGACAACCACTCTCTAGATACTTGCAAACATTGATGAGATACCCTCTCCATCNGTTGATGAGATACCCTCTCCATCTTCTCTTCCCCAGGCTAAACAGTCCCAGCCCTCGCAGCCCTTCCTCAAACAAGAGATGCTCCAGTCCTGTAATCTTCCCCACAGCCCTCCACTGCACTCTGTCCTGCAGTTCCCTGTTTTTCATGAATTGGGGAACCCAGAACTGAACACAGCTGTTAATTTTGATATTGTTTCTGATTATCGAGACCTGCTTAATGAGAGAAGTAATAGTTAACAAGCTTTTATTCAAACTATTAAATACTTCTTTTTGGTAAATTGTAGTCTATATATTTTATAAAAAAACAACAACAAAAGCTGGAATTTCAGTAGTGTAGGCAAGAAAATTATGGAAAAACTCCACTCCTGAAAACTTGTTCTAAGTGTTTTATCACATCCTAGGTACTAATATATGACAAAATCCTTTTGCTCTTAGTGCTGTCACATTTGTGTGAGATGAAGGTTGTTGTCTCACCCACACAGACGATAGGATGACACTTTAATTGGAAAGTGACATTGTTGGGAACATTTATGAATAATTTAGTATGTCCTCCCCACTCATCTTTTTATATGTTCTCCAAGTCATTATTTTATTTATTATTTATTAAGAACTGACGTTGCGTTGAGAGCTGTACAGAATAAAGGAGAACACAAAGTCCTTGCCCTTGTGGATCTTACGCAGCAAGAAACAGAAATCTCTTTTCCATCCTGCTTATAAGATAGTAAACATACTCTGGCTGTGTTCCAAAATTTTTATTCTCTTGGAGTTTGCCTTTGCTGACAAATACAACTATAACATTAATAATAAAAATATCTCAGCATGAGTGTTCTGTTAAGCTTGGCTGTTTTTAAGGTTCTTTTTACCCTCTGAGACCTTCATATACTGTTCCATTTTCCTTTTCTTCACAGAAATACACAGACCTTCTATCTTCTTGGGCTGAAGTTAATTGAACTTGTCTGGGATGACATCAGAGGGCATCACCAGAAACAATTCTGTCTTTCTTTACAGGGAGCTGAATCTCATTACCTTTTTTAAAAAAACATTATTCCTTAATTGTTTGCTTACTTTTCTTCCCCTTTTTTTGTCTTCATTTGCACATGCATAGCAAATTGCTTGTGACAGGTTGGATTAAAAGGCTTTACCTTTATTTTTGGCTCCAGAACTCTGGCACTTCAGACTCTTGTCTATTCATGACTGTAACACAAACATACAAAGAAGCAATATAAATTCTTTCAGTGATTTGTGCATACATCCCCTTATTGATGCAAGATTGAATTACATCTGATTTTTATTAATCTAGAAACAACTCTCATCTTATTATATATGTTACCTGAATTAGCTTGTTGGACATGAAACACAGGACCAACTTCTATTATCAAATGGTGGAAAGAATCCTGCTTAGAATAATGGATTCTGTAGCAATTCTGTAATTGCTTATTGCTTGATATGAAGTTTTTAATTCCTTTATCATTTTCTACTTAAAGACTTAATATACTTTAGGATGCCTGCTTTTAAGTATGTGATTTTTGCCAGTCCACATTCAGACAGTTTCTGGTCACTCACAAAATATGTTAAAGATACATTCATATCTTATGTCTTGGTGTAACAGGTGAACTTCACAGCAAGACATTCACTTTCAGAACAGCTGATGTGGATAGCTGCACTCATGCATTCTGTCTGTCTGCTGCATTTTTATTCTTCAGTCATTTCATTTGGGATTTTTCCCTGCTGGAAATCAGCCTCTCCTAGCATATCACAGTATTTTCTACAGTAATTATGATGTTGTGTACACGGAGTTTGTGGAGGACTGAATGAGATGTTAAGATGAATCACCAAACCATCCAAATTAGGTTTAGTTTTGAGGGGAAAATTATTTTACAACTGATGAACCTTCCTCTATAAAAAGAGAAGAAAATGTTTTTGCCACCATTTTTACCCCAATCTGTCATTATACAAGTGTTAACATTTAAGGGGAAGCTAAATTGCAATTACAGTTTTTACACAGACAGAAAGATAGTTGCCCAACAGCACCAAATCAGTGACAGAGAGTTAAGAGGGAACACGCTGGAAAGGGGTGGGGGTGGGGGAGTTCAGTGCGCAGTGCAGTAGGCAGCCTTTGTGCAGTGAGAACAAGATGAATGTGCATGAAGTCTAGTTATCTAAGAGTGAAAGGTCATCAAAATCAATTTGCAGCATGTTATACAAAGGTCATTATCAGACTCAAATTTTCTATGCCCATTTAAAACACAATAAAAAATAAAGTGGTTGCTTTAATAACTGTGATTAGTAAAGAAAAAAGGCATATCATTGAGCCATCTGTTTAAACATTTGTGCTACCTTAGGCCTTATTCAAAACTTTGCAAATAATAAGTGTTTTTTGGAAGGCCGTGTTCCTGAAACAGAGTCCATTAATTTTCAGGAGCTATAATGCTGACAGAATTGAAAGCACCTTTCTAAAATTACAGTCCTTCAAAATCAATAGTGCAATATTTGAGATTTGTTTCTTTTTTTTTGTTACAGACTACTTCATTATTATTTTTTATTTCCAGGAATTAAATAGAATATATCATTTTCTTATCACAGAATCACAGAATGGCTTAGGTGGGAAGGGACTTCGAAGATCATCTAGTTCCAACCCCTGTCACACGCAGGGATGCCCTCCAGTAGCCTAAGTTGCCCAAAGCCCCATCCAGCCTGGTGTTGAACACTGCCAGGGAGGGGGCAGCCACAGCTTCTCTGGGCAGCCTGTCCCAAGGACTCACCACCCTCACGGGGAAGAATTCCTTCCTAAGGTCTAATGTAAATATACCTCTTTCAGTTTAAAGCCATTACCCCTTATCTCTGTTTAAATTGCTTACTCAAGGGTGCAGATCACTAGTTTCCATTTGCCTGTTTTGTTATGACATCTCAGTGGCAAAACGACCCTTGTGCAAGCAAACACAGATCTGTACAGCCAGCAGCGAAGACATTACACCTGCAACACCTAAACCTAAGAGCATGCTCAGAAATCTATTTCTGCTGGTTTTGAAAGTAAATATCATCCATAGTACAATAGAAAAATGAGCTGAACCGCCAGAAGAGGAAGGCTACCAGAGGGGTTTTCTTATGCAGTTTTTTGTCAGTTAGGCCATCAGAGGTAAGAAGTCCATACAGGGAGCCAACATCCAACAGGAACAAGTTGCTAGTCTGAGCATGATCACTCAAAAAGTGAATGAAGTTCTGAAAATTGTGCATTAGTTCCCTTTTGTGATTGCTTTCCTCTTTTTCTGACACATGGACCCTCCTTTCTCAGTCACCTATAAAGAAAAAGCACTTGAAGTAGATGAAGGACCCAGCTGGATATGAGGTGGAGAATGGCCAGTGTCCACTAATTAGATACATTTATATAGAGATAAATTTCTCCAGCTTCCGCACTTTGTTAGTATTGTGTTTTCCAGGGCATTAGAAGTTCACATGAAAGGGAAGAAAATAAATTTCCTGCCCACACAGGCAGCAAGTGACACCCTGCTGACAGCCCTTCGGCACTGGCCCTTCTCATGCAGGCTGCCCAACAGCTACGCGCAGAGCTCACAGGAAGACGAAGAGCACATCGTGCTCATAGCCACTCTTCTCTTCAGGAGCTTTGTAGACACAGCCTCTAATTTCTTAAAGCCTTATGTATTTTGTATCACCTAGAAATGGGGCAAAACAGGTGCTGAGAAACCTGTTCCTTTCCCACATAAAATACAGCTATGGATACCATAATGCTATTCAATATGAATATGTCAGTAATGGTAGTCATCACACGTTTAACCTTAAACAAGAGAAGCTATTTCTGCCTGTATTTTTTTTCCTGTTTTCTTTACTCCCATGGCTTTTCAATAAATAGTTTGTTGGGGGGGGACGTTCAATATTCTATTCAACTGAAAACTTTATGCCCTTGTAAAGATGTTACTGTTATTCATTAACGTCTTTCTTACTCTACAAATTTAAAAAGAACAAATTATGCTTTACATTCTTTCAAAGATATTTTTGTGAATGAGGTGACCACCACAGGATATATTTCCCTTTGTGCCAGTCATGGAAATCTTCCTGGCAAGGAAATGAGATTCAGCATTGCTGATGGGAAGATAAAAATACTCAGTATTTATTTTACGATTTGCTAATAATGAAGCAGGCTGAGAGGATGATTGGTCGAATGCACTTGGAATAATAATAAAGGGCAGGGCAGATGCTGAAAGATATTTTTCATGTTTCTTCTTCTAATTGATGTTTGTTTCTCATGGCCTTTGTATGCATTTCCTGAATTAGTGTAACATTCTCTGAGGGTAAATCAACTTAATTTTTCCCTCCTGACAGCTGCATCCTTGATGATACTCAAGGAATAGTTCCAGCCTTGAAACTTGGCGCCTGCAAAAAGGCTGCACTGGACTCAACTGGTTCTGGATCTCAGACAGAGGTCAATTGCTCTGCCTCTGCTCCTAGAGCCAGCTGTGATGGGCTGCAGTTCCAAGTCACATGAAGCCTGCAGGTGCTGTGCCAGACCTAACATCAGGCTGTTGAGAGCCTGACACCTCCTCATAAAATGACTCTGCTTTGACATCAGACCGTACATTACATTCCCATAGCTGGCTTGGAGTCCAGGTTGTTGGCAGCAAACTTTGCTGATATAAGAGTATGCTTTAGGTGGGTAGTGGTGAAACCAATGCAGTGGATTTGAGTTAGGGTCTCAGTGACAGACTGGGGGGAGGGTTACGTTGGCTGCATAAACTTGGTGAGAGTAAATGGGACATAATCTCTCTACCACCAGTACTGTGAAAAGTAAGTCTTCATGTTGATTGAAGGGGTACTAGAAAATAACTTCAAACTGCAATAGTAAATTTTACATCACAGTACATTAAATCTCTGTGGGCTTTTTTTTTTTTTTTTCTTTACAGATTCTAGCTATACCTGTTACTAATGAGTACTAATGAGTTCTAGTATCTGGACCAAATCAGCATCATTACAGGTACTAGAAGTATATCTGATTTCCCTTTTCTGAATGTAAAGATTATTTCACTTCAGTTATTAATGAAAAATGTTATCATTCATAAAGTTTAAGTGCCCAATTACGGACGTGGAAGTAAGCAATGGCTTAACTCCACCACTGAACCAAGCCTCCCGTATGGGTCCTGTTGAGTCATCAATGCTCATCTTCTGTAGAGTCACCTCTGGCCAGACCCTTTGGAAAAAGGTGACCTGTAAGCCAGCTGACTGAAGCATTTCCCACCAAGGCAGGCTGTGCAGTGTGGTTTAGGTGCCAACTGGCTGATTACTCACTTTAGTGCAGGATTCTGTATGCTTATGCTGTTAAGAGTCCCTAACTCCCCATGTTGGTGAATTTATTTATTGGGCTTTATTCACTTGGTCCCACAATACAATTCCAAAGTGGTGGGAAGGTATAGGTTCCATCCTGTGTTCTTCCTTCCTCCCATGTCTTGGCAACTACTGAGGACTTTGGTACCAGGGAAATAATGCTCTACACTGAAACATTATATTATGTGTTTTATGAATAAAACATGAATTTGGTTAGCTCAGGAGCAACATAGACTGTTCAGGAGGATTTATTTTTTCCTGTCCACTTCAAATCCACGGCATTTTCTTCAGGATTTACAATCTTGACTGCAGTCAACTTGCAGAGAATTTGGCCTTTCCCACATTTCGCTGCCATATTTCTCTTCATTTTCTAATCATGCAAATACGTTATAACTAATTAAATATCGCTTCAGCAAAATTATGGTCTCAAGAGGATGTGCTTGTAAATAAGCATTTCATTCCAACCACTTTAATTCTTAAAGTGGAGTTGAAAAGTGATCCCAGGTATTCCACAGAACTAAACTGAAATCAGAAAGATCTTCATGACTGCAGCTCTGCAGACAAGCCACAAGATGAGCAAGTGTATTTGATGGACAGATGTAGCCTTCCATGCTACAGAAATCTGAATGCTTTAAATTACACTAATGAGACTATCTGGGTGTGGAATTTGCTGTTAGGAATTCATTCGTTGTTTAGCTTTTAATTATTTTTACTGGCATCTGCCTTTCTGTAAGGCAAGATCAGTGAGGTACTAAGAAGTTTTTGGGAGATGTAACTGACTGATCTTTGGACTTGTGCAGAGTTTTCATGGCCATGCTGGACAGACATCACAAGGCAAAAATTAAAGACCAAAAGGCATCACTAACTTGTTATTGAGCTTACATAAGATGCTACCAGTTCCTTAAAAATACATGCCCAGAGTACTGAGGTTGCACAGTGAAACATTTAACAGCGGGAAATACAGATGGTCAGCTTTATGGAAATGACAATGGTCAATGCTTGGTCAACTTTAATTTGCTACCACTAGAGCATGAAAAATATTCAATCTTTAATGACATGGTGCCAAAGAAGCTGTGAAGCAACAAAGCCAGGACAGCTGACCCAAACTGGTCAAAGGGGTATTCATACCATATGATGTCCTGCTCAATGTATAGCTGGGGGGTGGGCTTGGAGACAGAGATCCTCAGGGTCTTGCTGATCATCAAGAAATTGTGCTGTTCATCACTTGTTTTTTGTTATGGTATTTTATTATTGTCATCAACACTACCATCCTTATTACCACTGTAATTATTATTGTTATCATCTTCCTTTTCTGTCCTATTAAACTGTCTCTATGTCAACCCAGAAGTTTGAGGGTTTTTTCTTTTTGTTTTTGCCATTTTCAATTCTCTCCTCCATCCCACTGTGAGGAGGGTGAGGAAAGCAAAAAGTTGTGTGATTTTAGCTGCTGGCTGTGTTAAACCACAGCAGAAGATTAAGTGGGGTTTCTCAATAAATATTCTAGAATATCCTAATATTTAACCCCCATGAGATAGTCTGGACTCTCTAACCTCCCTTTTTTCCCTTTATCTTCAGTTTTAAATATTTCTATCACTGCGGAGAAAATAAATTCTCAGTCTAATGAGACTTCTTTTTTCCAGTATTCACTAATACTTTGTCTCTTCACTTCTTATCTGGAGACTAGAAAGTCTATGCTTTTCTTACCTCTCATACAAATTTTGATTCTGCATAGGTCCCATCAGTTTTACAACCAGTTCTGTCAAAAAAAAACCCAAAAACACAACCCCCAAAAAATCCTGTAAATATTACCTTAAAATTTTACATTTTTTTTTTCCCTGCATGCAGAGAAGTTGGATTTAAGGTGTCCTTGCTGTAGAAGGACTTATGTGAAGGCTAATTTAACTGGCTTACTGCCTTTCAACTAAGGTCACTGTGATACTTCCTGTATCCTGTTTTCTGGTCCATTTCAAGCTTCACATCAATTGTTGACATGGAGTTTGTTGATGAACGTGCCCTAAGAGGACCATAAACCAATTTGTGGAGCAAATAAGAAGGTTATGAAAGCAATGACATACCCAGTGATTTTCCACTCTCCGTCTCGTGTATGTATCTTAATTTCCAGATAGCTGCCTCACAAAATGAAAAGAGTTAATAGCCTTCTTGTTCTTTGTGTTCCCCTCCCCCCTCTGTTAGGTTTCAGTGGACTACTTCAATAAAACTAAAAAGGAACACTATTCACCAGAAAACAGTTATTTAGGTACAATAATTTGTACTTTATGTCGTATTATAATGGTGAGTGTAAATTTTCCTTTGAACCATGTTTTATTAACATTTTTTTTCCACAGAGTTACATCAAAAGACTCTATAAATAAGTGATGTGCTCAGCCTGCCAGCTCTTACATGCATACCAATTACCTCTATTGGTTTCAGGACACGTAGTCAGTACTTTAAACAACCCAGATAATATTGCAAACTGAAATATTCAACATCTCCATCCTGGTATGCTGTCACCATGCAGAGAATGATTATAATTGGTAATCAGTTTCACTGCTGGTAAGTTGAGTGGCATGATGC
>VZTU01022983.1:0-36193 GCA_013400835.1 Zapornia atra
TTCTATGATTCTAAGAACTGATGCTCTGCAGGTTACTTGAAAGTTCAGCGCTTTCACAGCTGCCCTTTTCCATTTCTTCCACACATCAAAATGTTACCACAGACTAACTAACTAACTAAATAAATGCATCTACATTGAGTAGTCTCTCCTCCTTTCTTCTGCCTCCATAAAATAGGGTATTCTACATCATGATTTTTGCTCATGGTCCTTTCTGTGATCCAAATCCTCATCAGCAAAGTCTGCTCAGCCTGGAAAGCTGGTTTAACTACATTGCATGTACCAGAATGAATTTCCCCATAAAGCTGTATTGGAAAAGGGAGCATCAATGCAAAAGACCACAAATCCCAAATACTTCTGGACAAAGTAATAAAAAGTCTAAGTTCCTCTCACGTTAATCAATATCAACAACAAATACTTTCAGGAAAAATAAAATAGTAAAACCTTGCTGAGCTTCTTCCTGGCATAGTCCCATTCCTACACGCAAGTACAGACATGGAAGATTAATGGAGAATGAGTTTACAACACTAATGAAGGGATAGGGTGAAATATTAGAGAATAACAAAAGCTCATATAGGACATAATTTATTTTTCAGTGTAAAATACTGACAGTGCTGCAGATAAAGGGTTTGTTCTCATTTCCACTACAATCTGTTTGCTAATATAATTCAGTTGTAAGTATGGGAAAAAAACATTTTTCAAATGTTGCCAGAAGGTCCAACTCAGGATGCCACCTAAGAAAATCCAAGTTTCACCAGTGTAAACCTTATTCTGTGGGTCTGTTGGACTCTTCTTGCTTCATAGCAGAGTAACTCAAAGCAAAATTCCTTCCTCTTATTTCAAATCAAATTGATTCCTTAGTATGGTAGCATAAATCTCATTCCACCACACACACCTCTTTTTTTTCTGCAGTGTATATATACCAAATCTTAAATGAGCCTCTAAGGAAATTAAGGAAGGACTTGACCATTTTCAGCTGCCTCTGGGCTCCATGATTCCAAGCAAGCACACTGTGTACCTTCTGTAACAACTCTTTTTGCTTAGAAACATGTTTCCATATTCAGAAGCCATGGTTCTTCAAAATTGTTCTGCTCTGAAGATTTTACTTTTACAGAATTAGGCTTGGCTCTCTTTTCCTTGTGTTTCAGTGCTTGTATCCTGTCTTAAAGCATCTATTTCTGCATATGCTAGCCTCACGTACATTTAGCAATCAACAAAAGAGCTTCAGCACACAACCAAAATGGGTTTCATATCTCTTTGTTTGGTAGCCCTTGGTTTCCTGGAAATGTTAGCACTTAACATGCCTTTCCATATTTTTGCAATACCTTTATTTTTGCAGTTATTGGCCTTTAGAGTACCTTGTCATCTTATGAGAGCACAGCCTCCTTTACCCAGCAAGCAGCACACTAAAGAAGCAGTTAGCATTCAGATAGGTCAGGCACTTTCATGCTTCTGGTTACAGAAAGTTTTCTATGAGTTGATTGAAGATTTAATAGCATTTTTTCCCAGCCTTAAGCAAAAAACATTTGAGATTACTCATAATATCAGTATGTAATTAGGAACTGAATTGATTAATTTGCACTATGAAAATGTGAAGTGCTATACACTTGGTGCTATTGTGATAATTAAGACTCATTCTTTTCAAATTCTTCTCTCCAAGCTTAGACCCACTGTTAAATTAGCCCACTTTAAGGAGTTACCAAGCATTAGTGGAGCTGCAGTAGCTGCCCTTATGTGTACTCTTATCCCACAGCAACAGTCTGATAATTACATTTTGTGTAACCTGTAGTAAAATTAGATTCGTTATATTGGCATTTGGGCTATTACTGCAAGACAACATCAAGTGATGCTGAAAGAAAGTGTCCCTCACTCTCCCCATTGCTATTCAGCCCCCACACTGTTTTCTTTACTGGCTGAAACATCTATACAACTGTATGGTAAAACAAATTAGAGAACTGATCCACCTGGAAACTATTTTTATTATTGTTATTATATTATTGTTGTTGTTATCCTGAAGACTGGTTAGTTTTCACCTCAATCTTTTCTCTAAGTTCACGTGAAGTTTGGATATGGCCCAAAAATTAAGGTAGAATTTCTTCTTTTAGTACTGGTGACAGCTAAAACATTTGTTGAACTACACTGTGGCTCTCCTTAACCTGAATTTGCTGTAGGTGAGAAGAATGCAAAGCACTGAATAGACACTTTCTGAAAGTTCGCTAGCCTTAGTAACTTGATAGTGATGCTGAGCCCTCATCAGTCATAATGCTTTGGAGGGAGTTGAACTTACTAAGGCACCCATTTCTTTAGTTATTAACTGAGGCCTTATAAACTCAAAATTTTACAGATTTTGCTTTGAAAAATCCAACAGACTTGAATGTTCTATTTGTCATATGGCATTTAAGAAGTCGAGGTAAAAAAGGATTTACCATTTTCATTGGATATAAAGCTGCTTGTTTTGACCTATCTTTCATCTTTTAAAAATAAATTTATTTTTTAAATAACCTGTCCTGTTTTATATATTTAAAAATAAATGTCTGGGTGAACTTTTTGCATCTTCCATCTGATTTGTTTCAAAATCCAGATGCACCTTCTCTCACAGAAAAGCCTGTAGTAATAGGCTTTGTGGCTTAAATGATTTAAACCACAAAAAGTGAGAATTTTATTTGTGGCTTGCTTGAGAAAATGCCAATGAATTTTTAAAAGTTAAAACTCACTTTGGGGCCCTGTTCATTGATTTTAGAGAGATACAGCCTGAAAACTTTGAGCACTTGTAAATGTCATACTAATTGCCAGACACCAAGGTAGCAGTAGATATTACATACTTTAAAAATATTTACCAGCAAAATGATTGGATGTTTCTCCCAGTCTTCACATTTCTAATTATGCTAATTAGATACAGAAGTCAACATCTCACCATCGTCATAGTGGACTGAATGTAATGTATCCAGTCAAGCCACAAAGCAACCGGAATACGTATGGTTTTGCTGTAACTGACATAGTTGTTTCCTGTGAATGCAGAAAAAGAATAGCTACAAAAAGGTTTAGAAAGAGATTTTAAAACAAAGAGCTGTAGCAGACAGGAAAATATAGGGGTTAGGCTATAGATTAGTTTACAATAGGTTTTGGATGGATGAAGGAGGTTTAAAACCAGCTGCCTTAGAGCTACAGTAGTGAAAACAGTCTGAAATATCAGGAGATCCTTCATATCAGAAGGTTTCAAAAAGCTCCTAGGTAGATTATCAAACATATCGGTATTAGCCAGGGTGTGACCAGCTGCATGCATGCTACTGGAATGAAATTATATGATAAGATAACTTATTGTCACACACTTAAGTTTCATTAGACTATCGGGGGTCTGAAGTATCTTTCTTATGAGGAAATATTGAGAGAGATGATCCTGTTTAGTCTGGAGAACACTAAGAGGGGATCTTATCAATTCTTGTAAATACATAAAGGGCAGCTGTCAAGAGGCTGGGGTCACACTCTTCACTGGTGCCCAGTGACAGGACAAGGGGCAAAGGATGCAAACTGGAACACAGGAAGTTCCATCTCAATATGAGAAAAAACTCCAGTGAGGGTGACAGAGCACTGGGACAGGCTGCACAGAGAGGTTGTAGAGTGTCCTTCTCTGGAGATATTAAAAATCCACCTGTCCAGCTTGATCTAGATGACCCTGCTTCAGCCAGGTGTTAGACTTTGTTGATCTCCAGAGGTTCCTTCCAACCCCTACCTGTTTCTGTGTATTCTGTGCATGAGGAATTTAGGTTCCTTAGGAACTGGTAACAGTTTTTGAGTATTTCAATTTTGGACATATGCCCCAAAGAAGCAGGAATAAATCCATTTATGAATATGCCCTCTCTGTACATTCATTTTCTGCTACAAGAGCCATTTTGAAGCAAATCTTTAGCCACAGTTGAGTTGTTCTTGATTATGTCTGCAGGTTTGCTAAGCAGATTAAAGATTTCTTATCAATTTTGTCTGTACAGTGTTTCCTTTATCTTGAGTTCACTAGTGTCACTTTTTTCCTATGATCTATTGAAATGTCTTTACACTGCAAAGTGCTGGGTATCAGTATGTGTGAGCAGTATGCTATAGTTCTGCAGTGCTGAAATGGGCAATGTCTTCACTCTCTGGATCTTGGCATGGACACACACACCCCCCATATTTTCTCATTCAAGACTAAATATACTGAACTTCCCATAAAGTGGCACTATTGTGCAGAAGTTAATAGGTCTATGCCAACTTGTAGTGGCCAGGGATATTGGTATGGAGAGTTCATTACTATATACAGTTTTAGACTGTCACAACCTTCATTCTGTTATTTATCTTTTGACTATCAGTATTTGTGCTTTAAACTTTTTTGTGTGAGAAGCATGCAGTCCCTTCCTCTAATTTTTTGTAAGTGTAACCCCAAAGATCTGAGGAAAAGAAGCCTGTAAATCATCTTCACAGGTCATGTCCATCAGCTCCCTTAGTCCTGGGCATTTCTTCTGTCTTGAAAGTCATTCCAACAAGGATCCAGAGTCAACTGCTCTGTGTGTCTGAGCAGCATGTATATTAAGACCCAAACTTTTCAAAAGGGTTGGATTCCCTTTTCCAATGTGTGAACACCTAAAGCTCCTACAGAAAAGGCTGATGGACTCTTAAGCAATATGTGTATTACAGCAAAATGAAATCCAAACAGCAATATGGTGACCCCGTGGACCTGGTATCCAACCATCCAGTCAGGGATAATATGACACGGAACACATGGTAGACTCCTGCAAGTGGAGGCCAGGAGGGTATTTGAAGACATCTGAAGCAGCACTGGATGCCTTTGTACATAAACAAGACTTAGGCTGGGTGCATCAAGTGGATGCAGGAGACCATCTCAGCTCCCTCGGAATTAGATAACTCTCTGCATTAGATAACTGCTGATTGGCTGGCTGAGTATTTCACTAAGCACCACTGCTTGTGTGGACTGAGGGCTGTTCATTTACCCACATACATACATTTGAAATGTTCCTCCCTATTTGGTCTCCAGACACCTCCAAGAAGGGCACAGGTCTCCTATTGGTCCTGTGTCATATAAACCAACCCTTGGTGATGTCTTGGACATTCTAAGACACCTCAGATAATACAAAACATCTATGTTTAGTGACTTTTTATGACTTTTGGAGGTGAACACAAGTCAACTTCCTTAGGTGTTTAAGACCACAATTTTCTTCATTCTGATTCACAGTTCAATTACTAAACTCGCCAACGAAAACACCTGTAGCCAGCTCTGGGTTATCCATTGAGTTAGCTAGGTAGATTTCTTTCAATGAACACTAATAATCCCTATCTGAACTGGCTACAAGATGTTATTCTCATTGCTTATTGTTAAAGGATGATACAGCTGGATCATATGAAATTAACAGACTGAACTAAAATTCTTATAAGGCCCTCTTGACTGCCACGGATGCAGAGAACTTCAAAGTTCCTAAAAAGAAGTCCTGCCAGATCCCAACACAGTACATACACCTGCCAGCTGCAACTTTTTGAAGACAAATGTTTCTCCATAGCTTTTCTCTTTTATCTGTTTCCTGAGGTCAGACTTGAAAACAGTGGGTTCTACATTTTTCTTTTGCTTTTAGCCATAACCCAGTGGAAGAAACCCAAAGCAGACTCCTTTGGCTGGATTGGCTTCTTTTTTTTCTCTCAGGAAGAACAATCAATTATTTTTCTTGAGCTGTGGTTGATATACAGGAGGTATAAAGAAGCTACATAGATGAAAATTAATGCAACACCTGAGATGGATAAAATGCTTTTTATTCTCTAAAATGTACTGTAAAATTGCACATTTCCTTTTAATTATTGCTTAGGCAAGGTAATTATTTGCAGGACTTTGGTTCCTTTTAAAATTAATATAAACACTAAATGACTGTGGTTCGTTACTAAATTCCCAGGCTTGGAATTGACTATTTCTAGCAACACAACACTCAGAAATCGGATGGTGTCACCTGGGCAGGTTGATCTATACTGACTAGCTCTAAGGTTCTATGTCTGCCACAGCATAAAGACAAGAATCTGCTCAAGCACAAGAAGTCCCATGCACTTTGCAATTTCCATCTGCCTTACTGACTATTTGTCTCTTCATTGCTCAATGTGAAACATGCAGGATCTGCTTAGGAAATGCTGAGTTCAAAGATCAAGTGCTGGACACAGATATTCATGAGCTGAGCCTAAATTTGCATTTGAGCCTGGGGTTGTGACAGATGAGTCTGGACTTGAGCACTGTCTTGCAGCTTGGACCTCTTGTGGCATAATCTAGGCATCCTTTACAGAGCAGTTTGGCATTTCTGTGTCTGAGATTATGCTCCTGGGAGCCCCTAAAAGACAGCATCAGCAGACAGATCTAGTCCAGTGTAGCTGTGTACACATATATATGCCATAAAGACATATGTCCTTTATAGAACAACATTTTGCTTAAAGGAAATTTTATAGTTGTAACCTTGCAGGACTGATTCACCTGTCATTTAGGTGAGAGTGGGTTGACTGATTTCAGCAAACCTTACTTGAAAATGAAGAGTGAATCAGGCCCTCATTCTCTCACTGGAAGTGGTACATATTTTGGTTGGGCAGTCAGTGAATGTTTGGAAGCAAGAACAGGAACTCATGTCTGTTAATATAGATTTATAATCTATTTAATAGTGTTTCTAGATTTTCATGCGGTTTTTTAATGTGATGCTATTACCTTTACAAATCTTGACACCTAAGTCAGGGGAAGTAGAAAAGTACATAATTATGAGGCTTTTATATGCATTACCCTTATCTAAACAGCCACACATTATCAAAATTACCATTCTAAGACCTTCTTGGGAAGACTGAATATCTTAGGCAAACAGACACAGTGAAGGGAGAAAAGAAGCTATTTTGCTGTTTTTTCTTATTATACACAGGTCTGGTGACATTTGAAAGAGTTCATTCAGCTAAGAAAATGACACAAAATTGATATAAGGCAAAGTCTGGGATAATCAGAAATATTTGCACTTCCAGCATTTTCCTTCATCTTTATTTTGAAAAAAAAAAAAATATATATATATATATCCAACCACATGGAGAGACATCAAGCATCAGGCTCTGACAAAGCCCTCAGATGGTACCCACTAGATGATCATGTAACTTCCCACATATACTGACTTGAGACTTCAGCATGGAGTACTGTGTGCCCAGGATGAGATGGAAGGAAGCAGGCATTCAGCTGCTGTCTTCAGAAAATCCCAGGACAGCCTGGCTCCTCCAGTTACCTTCAAACTTCTCCAGTTATCTTAATTTACCCAATCCATATCCACTTCACTGAAGGAGAGCTTCCATGATGGACCCCAGCCTGTATATGTATATATCGGTATATGTATCAGCGAGACATGGAATCATAGAATCATGGAATCATATAATGGTTTGAGTTGGAAGGCACTTCAAAGATCATTTAGTTCCAACCTTCCTGCCGTGGACAGGGACAACCTCCACTAGAGCAGGTTGCCCAAATCCCCATCCAACCTGGCCTTGAACACTGCCAGGGATGGGGCAGCCACAGCTTCTCGGGGCAGCCTGTGACAGTGTCTCATCATTCTCATAATAAAGAATTTCTTCCTTATTTCTAATCTAAATGTACCCTTCTTCAGCTTAAGGCCATTATCCTTCATTCTATCACAACATGTATTTGTGAAAAGTCCCTTTCAATATTTCCTGTAGGCACCTTTTTAGGTACTGGAAAGCTGCTATGACTCACCAGAGCCTTCTCTACCCTTGATCCCAGACTCTATTGGGTGGAAGCTTTTATATATATGCTTTTATGTATTTATATGTATAAATATATCTGCTTTTCTATATTTATATTTATATATCTTATTTTCCAAAATCCCTCACTTTGGCACTACTGTTCATGAATGACAAATATGAGGCAAAGCCATATGACCCAGCTAGGGTAAATGTGCCACCTACACCTCAGCTCCAAAAGTGACGATGTCAACTTCCTATATGACAGTTCATAGATACACAACTCCTATTTGCTGAGTTATGACTAAGTCTTTCCAATATCAGCATTTTGTGGCCATGAAATAAAGTTAACTGGGATGGACTGGAAAAAAACAGATTTGACTAACTGCTCTGATGCATGAACCTGAGGAGTGGAGGTGGTGAGAATGGGACACCCTTTCAACAGCAGTGAATCCTTGATTAGCTGAAGGTAACCTTGGACCACGGCTAGAAACCAATTTCTGGTTGTTTTTTTTTCTATGAAATGGCAGTCTGGGGAGAGGGGAATTGAGGATGGAAGATGGAGATTTTCTGATTTTGGCTGAGAGTTAATTTTCTTTCTAGTAGAAGAGTTTAATTATCAGTATAGTGCTGAGTTTTGGATTTAGTATAATAATGTTGATAACACACTGAAGTTTTCAGTTGTTTCTGGGTAGTTTCTGTGTCTACACTAAGTCAAGGGCTTTTCAGCTTCTTGCACCCTGCCAAGTGCGCAAGGAGCTGGGAGAGCACAGCCAGGACATCTGGCCCAGACCAGCCAAAGGGATTTTCCTCAACATAGAATATCATGCTCTGATAAAACTGAGGAAGGTGGGTGGGAGATAGGATCACTGCTTGGAAACAGACTGGCCATCACATTGGTTTTTCATGTGGTGAGCAATTGCATTTATGCATCACTTGTTTTATTATTATTGCTGTTACTATCACTATTACTAATCTTTTCTCTTGTTATTGCATTAAACTGTCTCATCTTAACCCATAAGATCTTTTTTTCCATTCTTCTTCTTTCTCCACTGGAGGTGGGGTGGCGTGAGCAAGCGTTTCAGTGGTGCTTTGTTACTGGCTGGGATTAAACCACAACAGAAGGTCAGTGAGTCATTCTCAAAGAGGTTTGTCATCAATTTTCAGCTATGTTTTGCCTTGACAGCAAGTACGCAGTGCACACAGCCTTGCTTGCATTTCTGCTGCATTTTAAGATCAGGCATTTGATTAAAGTCATTATGGGGTACTACAGTCCTTGTGTGGAAAAGCCTGAAGACCTCCCTCAAGAATGAACGTCAGTTCCTCCCAGTGTCCAAGCATGACAATTATTCCACTATTGTGCTTTCTATAGAATACAAATATTTAATGACTTTTGATAGACACTTCAGGCTGTATCTCTTTGATGCATGTTTGTTATTCCAGCTTTCTTCCTTCCATACTTTATTACCAGAAGGGAAAACTCACTTCCTGGTGGGTGTGCAGGTTGTAATAAGCCTCTCAATTCCCTTGCACCAACACACATGGTAGTAGCAACAACAGTGATTGCTCTTTCTGATTTTTTTTTTCAGTACTTCTGGTCCATCTGAGACAGGGCATTACAGAAAATTCAGACAGATGGAAGTCTTAATAAGCCAGAATATGAAAGATAAATCAAACACAAAAAGCATTTTTTAATTGCATGCTTGGTTTTGTCATTATTACTTCCCCCATCAGTCTCTCCAAATGCAAATCTTTCTCATGGTACTCCAGGTTCCTCAGAGGGAAATAAACATCCTGTTGTTAAGTGCCTTTACCCATGGGTATGCTGCCACCAGATATTGTCTCATGCCATCTTCTAAACTGCAAAAGAGTTAAATCCAACCTCTTTTTTTACAGCTGCATGTCAGGAATCAGTGGGCAGCAGAGATATTGTGCCAGGGGTGGTAGAGACCATTGGTCTCAATGGATTGCTGGTCTTCTGGGGACAAAGCTGTGAAACATCTTCTCGTGGATAGGATGCAGTCAGGCAGCAATTCTTTCTCTCTGCTGTGTGAGTAGCCAGGGATTTGAGCTGATGTGCACTGGTTCAGTGGGTTTCAGGTGTGCAGCATATTCAGTACAATTTGCCATGATGAATCTGTAGCTTCCTTTGGCAATGAGATGCAGTGACTGGGTTTTGTCAGGGTGAAAGCATTTGAAATATACACAGCCACCTCTCTACATTATATATTCTGCTAAGCAAGTATAAAATTTATGTGCTTTCTGGCATAGCCAGATGTGGAAATATGATTGATGCTACTTACCTGAGGAAATGCATTTGAACTGGAGGTGCAGCTGTGTTAGTAATTGTTCTAACAGCTCTAAACTCCAGATCATTTTTCAGGTCAGAGTGGAGACTTTAGCAGTATTTTCCCTTGAGGAACCCTTTTCAATTTAATTATTCAGTCCATTCTTTTCAATATGCCACCTCCTTTCCGGCAGTTTCAAGAACCTGGAAGAATGTTGCCACATGTACTGTGGTGGGTTGACATCTGAGAGCCTTGACTCTGCTCTTGACCCTTGTCTCAGGCAGACAGTTTAGGCATTGCTCCTGAAGGTTACATGGATGATGTGACCTACATAATTTCATATGGTACTACTCTGTGTGTAAAATCCCTCCAAGACTGAGAAGTGTTTCTACCATTTACTGATGATGATGATATTTTCTTCCATTCAGATTGCCACCTTTAAGAATTAGAGCTGAGGTGTAAAATCAAGATCTAAATATACATAATATCTGCTCTCAGGCTTACCACAATGATTGACGTGTCTTCTTTTACATGAAAGGGTTTGTCTTCACAGCCTAGATCAAGACCAAATCAGAGTTTGGAGACCTTTCACTGCTTTCTCTAAGATCTACAAGCAGTTTATCTGAATGGGCTGGAAAGGCTGTGATTAGGTATTTATTAATATCACTGTTCCCTGTCTCCAAACAAATTACTAAGGACCGTTTTTATGTTGGCCACATTTAACCAGGAAGTTCAGATTAGGTGCCTTTATGGGAGAGGCAGGACATTCTGTGAGCAGTAGCTCTTTTTTTTTTTTTCTTTTTCCCCAGTTTTCCTACCCTGTTAAGGTTCACAGATGATGCCAGCCCAGCAGATCTTAAGTCATCTCTAAAGACCTGGACAGCAAAAGTAGCAGTAACTTGTCCACACCATGCCCACATGCAAACCACAAGGATTCTCAGCACAGCAGCAAATCCCACCTTCAGCACACCCTGGGGAGAGGCCTATCTCAGGATTAGGCAAAGGGACTTCCTGTACAGCGTTTCAGCACAGCCATAGACAGAGCAAGGGGATTTTCCAATACAGCCTATGTCTTGTTTGACATCCCTGGCCCTGTTCCATCCCTGCTTCAAATTCCTGGAAGGGAGTCTTTGCCTTACTACTGAGTTTCTTTGCTCCCAGTGAGCTGAGGCAGTGTGCCTCAATGTCTGCCCTCCTTTTAGGCAGAAAACCTACAAAATCATTTATTCCTGTGATGGCTGTGTCATCTGTGTAATGTAGTCTTCTCCCAGCACTATAATTTTCTCCTCTTCACCCAATCAGTTTTTGGCATCTAGAATACAATCTTTCCCCGCCCCTTTGGCTGCACCTTTGGTACGTTGTTTGCCCCTCTGTCACACTTTTATGAGGTCATTGATCCTCTATCCCTCTTTAACCATTCTGCTCAGCTCTTTCCTCTCTCTTGTCCTCCCTCTCATTACTCTCCCTTTTTTCTCTGTCTCTTTCCTGGCACTCCTTCGCACTGGAATAGCATCACCATTTCAAACATCTCTATTTTCCTCTTTCAAGACTCCTCCCACCTCCTCACCCCTTCCTCTACCTCTTCATTTTCAGCCTTACACTAAACATTTCTCTCCTCCGTGACCTTCTCTTCTAAAAATTGGTGTTCCTTTTCAGGAAACAGCCTTCCTCTTAAAAATATGCAGTAATAAAGCAGTTTTACTACATTAAAAAAAAATTAAAATCTACAGTGCTTTGGAGGACTCTGAGCTATACCTCCATTCACAGCCACCTGTTTACCTTTCTCTTAGGTATTGAAAACTGGAAGCATTTCAGTTTATATGATAACTTGGATTGACATGTTTTTTAAAGGGTGGAAAAATGTTATGGCAGGTTTGTTGTTGAAAAAAAACCTACAAAAAATTCATCTGAATAATATGTTTGTCATGAAAATTTCCATTTGGATACACACATACAAAGTTGTATCAGTACATAAATGTACAGATGTAGTAATAATAATAATGATGATGATGATAATAATAATAATAATAATCAACCCTCAAATACCTCCTTCTGTTTAAGTTTTTACAAATGTGCTGTTATTCTAACAGCAGTATGGCCCAAGTTATTTTTTATGTGATTTATCACCACTTTCTTTAACTCCTCTTAGTTCTTCATATCAGATTTTACATTTGTCTTGTTTAGACTGTGACACTAAAGGAGCATGAACTTTCTTTCTGACTCTTCATAAACTGAAAGATTGCAGCTGGATTACAAATATATGATGATAAACTGTTATCACTTTCTGTATATGCAAATACACTTAAATGACAAATAATAAAGGAGTTTGTAAATGACTCAGCCTGTCCATCCACAACATCAGCAAGAGCCGCAATATTTCACGTTACTCTATGAAGCTCTCAGTGCAGCCCTGCACCTGAACATGTGCTCCATCTTAGGAGTATTACAGTGGCAGTCAGACAGGGTACATAAAACAGAGGGGAAGTTAAACATATGATTAATTGCTTTCCTGAAATATGACCCCTTTTTTAAAAAACAGTAGAGGGGGAAAGCATAGTAACCCCTATGCATGTTCCTCAACCTCATCATTTTAAAAAGTGTCCTTAAGGACGAAAAAAAAACCAATTCATGAGAACTGTGTGTTTTCACAGCTACTTGGTGAACAAAGTGTAGGGAATTCCCCACCTTGTGATGTGGCTTGAAGAAAGTGGTTATCCAAAGTAATAGTAAGCTACCTCAAAGGGATTAGACACAGAAAATATGTATACTTGTCTGTCTGTGGTGGATATTATGGGAATAGTGTAGCTAAGAAGGCATATCAACTATGTTTTTGAGTTGACAGTTGAAGCTTTTCTGTAACCCCCAGTGATTTATTCAGTGCAAGATGGTGGGCTAAGACAAAAAGGGATACAAAAATAAAGCATCTGAAAAGAGGTCAGATGATCACTAAACAGCAGAGATACTACAGTGTAAAATTTACATGGCTGGAGGCAAATCAACTGATTTATGGTTTCATTTGTTTGATTCCCAAGAGGTGTGACCTCTCCTTCCCTCCTCATCCTAATTAAGTAGAATCAGGTTAATTTGTCAAGGTTCTACCTTGTTTGGTTCTCCAGGAACAAGGTCTACCTTGAGAAAAGCAGCTGCTTCTTTCCCACAGTCTTGAGCTTCTGGGTCAAGTGAAAAACAAGTTTCAGCTTTCAGAGTTTTCTTAAATTTTTCCTTAAGAGCAGGACAAAAAGGGCCTGCAGGAAAACCTCTGTGACTTCCTTAGAAATTAAGTCAATTGATAAGGCCCTAAAAAAGCATGCTTATTTGTGCACAATTCAAACTAGTCATGGTATAGCCTGTATAAACTGGTAAAGTCAAGTTTTCCAAAGCACAGGAACTACGTGTCTCTATCTGTGTTCTCACAGAGAGCACAGCACAGAAGCAGAAGCTGCAGTCCCAAATGGGGTGTGCAGTGATTGCTAATGGTGACATCCAGCAAACGATGTTTGTAACTCTCTGATGTAAAATAAGGCACCATAACCATGAGAAAAAGGGACTTAAATGTGCTTCTGCTGTTGTTTCTACTGGGTGGGCTGATAGCTTGACCCATTGCTTATTCCAAGCTATGGGGCTGTGACATTCACTTCATCTCTGTCACTCAGTGCTTTTAATAGACCTAGAAAGGTCCTTATTCAGGAGGTACGAATAAGTTGTCCTCCTTGGACCTTTCTTGTCTGTTACAAATTAGTTTAAGGGAGGCACATAGAAGGCAAGGGAATGGGAGAAAGACAAACATCAGAGAGAATAAAAGCAACAATGGGAGAAAACAGGAATATAAAAACCCTGTAGGATCTCAGCAGCTAAAAGGTTACCTGAAAATGAGATAGGGATGAGATTGTGTTATCAGGTATTTAAGGGCTAAACAAAACCATTACGAGGCATACAAGACTGACATACCAGAAGAAAGAAACAGAATTACCACATTGAAGAGAAATCCAAATGCACAACAAATGTACAACAAAACATTTGAACAATGCTGTTTACAGATGCCAGTTACCAGCCCAGCAGTATTAATAGGCAAAAGGGACAGACCATTCACTTAAATTTGCTGATATGAGAAGGTATAAAGAGAAAATCTTTTGAACTTGAAACAGCAAATGTTTGGTCTCGATGTAAAGAGAATTTTTAACTGAGGTACAGGAAATATATTCTCTGTGCTATGATAGCTGTATATTTTTAAATAAAAGGACAAAAATGAATGTTTTGGTTGTAAAATAGTCAACAGGAGGATTCTAGATCAAGGCACAGTTTGTGAGGGGTGTGATTGGTATCTGAAGTCTGTTAGGATATGCCTATGCTATATGGTTTTTTTTCCACTTGCTGAAGCAAACCACTGGGATGAAACAGCAGCTGCCAAACTGCCTGCATCTCTGCAGAGCGTACCCAAGGGGCCTTATTCAGCATGAAACACTGTGTGATGAGAACCACCCGCCTCTGTCATGTCTTGCTGTGCACAAGCTCCTGTGTCTATATGCAAACTTTGCAGCTAACAGATACTGGATTCCAGCTGTCTTTCTCCTTCAAATAACATCAGAGAATAATCCAAGCCCTGCTGGGCTGCTGATTAGTATGTAGGCTCATATAATATCATCAAAAGTGTTAATCACAGCAGATCTCATGGAAGCTGTGGATGAATAGATGGCCATTAGATGGCCAATAGATGAACTCTCTTCACACTGGACATGCTTACATGGCCAAAAGAAAGGTACAAATTTAACAGTCCTGAAAAAATGAGAGGGAAAAAAAAAGAATTGGGGTGACATCCTGAGTGAGCATATTAATATTTACATAATAATGGCATAATATACCAATGCGGTGTGAGAGGGGTTTTTGATCATCCAGCCAGATACAAGCAACTTAATACATTATCATTTTGAGTGCCTTAAAAATGTAGACATAGAAACCCTGCTGAACTTTTTTTGACTTATTGGTTATAAGGTTGTAGTAGTACAGGCATCCATGCTTATCAAAGCACTTCTGCGATGAAATGAAATTCAGAATCTAAATTGTCAGCAAGCAAATCCTTGGTCATGTTTTATGAGACAGGGGTTGGACAGCAGCTGTACTAGCATGGGCATCTCAGGAATTATAAATCAGCAGCATCCACCCATGAAATGTAAACAACAGCTAAGAAGGACAGCATGGGTGACCCATCTGATGCCATCCAGAGGGTCCTGGACAAACTCAAGAACCAGGCCCATGTGAACTTCATGAGATTTAACAAGGCCAAATGCAAGGTCCTGCATATGAGTTGAGCAATCTCAAGCACAGAATGGATTGAGAGCAGTCCTGAGGAGAAGGACTTGGAGGTGCTGGTGGATGAGAAGCTCAACATGAACCCGCAATGTGCACTTGCAGCTCAGAAAGCCAACTGCATCCCAGACTGCATCAAAACCAGCATGACCAGCAGGTCACGGGAGGTGATTCTGCCCCTCTACTCTGCTCTGGTGAGACCCCACCTTGAGTACTGCATCCAGCTCTCAGTGTCCAGTAGAAAGCAGACATGGATGTCTTCAAGCAAGTCCAGAGGAGAGCCACAGATGCTGAGAGTGATAGAGCACCTCTGCTCTGAAGAAAGGATGAGAGAGCTGGGCTTCTTCAGCCTGAAAAAGAAGAGGCTCTGGAGAGACTCTATAGCAGCCTTTCAATAATTAATAAATAGGGCTTCTGAGAAAGATGGGGACAGCCATTTTAGTACAGCTTGTTGTGACAGGACTACAGTGATGGACTTTAGTGGAAGAAGGGTACGTTTAGATTAGATGCAAGGAAGAAATTCTTTATTGTGAGGGTGGTGAGGCACTGGAACAGGTTTTCCAGAGAAGCTGAGGATATCCCCTCCCTTTCAGTGTTCAAGGCCAGGTTTAATGAGGCTTTGGGCAACCCTATGGCAGGGGGTTGGAGCTAGATAACCTTTGAGGTCCCTTCCAATCTTAACCATCCTATGACTCTATGAATTTATGAGTCTATGAGTCGATGAGCCAAGCAAGAGCAAACATCAATTTTGTAAGGACAATGCCATATAAGTACCATCATCTTTTCTATTTTTTCTGGCATTTAGATTTAGGAGGATTCAGTAGAACTGAATTTTTTTTTCATCATTTCTGGCAAAACAGAGGCAGACTGAACCTTCTGCTAGAACTGCAGCATTGTCATACCTGTCAGTGTCACTGACTGATCACACCCTTAATTTCTACTACTTTTTTCAGGGTTTTCCAGCATACCCTTCTCTCAGCTGGCAGACTCCCAGCAGGCTGTCAGAATATTTTTTTCTTTGCATCTTCTTGGATTTAGCCCTGGTACAGGGGCACCAGGAACTGCTTTGGATTCCTTGCTCATAATCAACAAACAATCCTTCAGAGTCAAGGTGTTTTAATAAAACTTTTTGCACAATCAGCAGCCTGCTCTCTTTTCTTTGCTTTCAGGAAACTTGGTTTCTTACAAGATTTGCAGTTGTCTTTATTCCTGTTGTTTAAGAATAGTAAAATTCACTGTCTTGTGCTGCAGCAGCCCTTAACTTTTCCAGGAGGTATTCTCACAAACTTCATATTTGTAACAGCTGAAGAAGACCTGGTTGTTTTTTTGTTTTTTTTTTTTAATTGAAGATGTTTACATATATTTTAAATAAATCACCCTTTAAAAGGTAGAAGCTGGGGTACGTGGTAACTTCCCTTGATGAAAATTTTCTGTTCAAAGAGATGACCATCTGTCCCAAGACAGCCATTTGCCCAGAGGCCAGGTCCCTTTACACAGCATACAAGCAATAGGACCCCGAAACCTCACCCGTCACACCACTGGCTGCTCTGGGATACATCTTCTTATGGTTCTCATAAAGCTTCTAAAATTCCATTCAAATGCAGTATGGTTGAATTTCCAAACTAGCCAAGTCTTGTTTTGGGTTTCCAGACCAGTTTCATTCAGCACAACTGTAATACACTTGATCTCACACGAGGTGAACATTCTTGATTACAGATTGTCACATCTACAAGCAAATACCTGGTTTCTTATTAGTCCCTGGCCTGAGAATAAACTGGTTAACTGGTCATGAGAAATCTTTGGACATTACAAAAAATTCTGGAAGCCACTGATACCAGTGAGAGACAAAAGATCCCTCATGCCTGAGGAATGCTCAGGCTTCATTAACAGTTAAGGTAGCAATGGACAAAGTCTGTAGGGAACTGAAGGAGACTATTGGGGGTCTTCTGTGAAACAAATCTTGTAAAGCCAACAGCATCAAAGCAACCATATCAGTAATAGCACATAAGGACAAGATCACCCAAGTAACACTGTCAGAAGTACCAGATTTGGGTAAGGATGTAGCAAACCTGTGACCAATGGGGAAGAAGTTCTTAGTGGCAAATTGGGAGGGGGCTGAGGTACAAGGGGTGTCTGTCAGGCAGCACTGCACCCAATTGTTGTAGTTTTTAGTATGTGTGAATAATCCGCTTCAGTGGTCTGGAGGGACTTGACCTCTCTCCTGGCATGATGAAGAAAGTCTGGGAGCTCTCCTCCTGACACCCATGGGGGTGTCCTCCAACAGAAATAGCTGCATTATCAGTTTGTAAAATGCAGTTGGACTAGGTAATCATTGCAGGTCCCTTCCAACTGAAATATTCTATTCTGAACTTCATGACATACACCACCTATAAAATTACCCAGGGTGTGGGTGCTTTCCATTTTCCTACGTGTGGTGGATGGAAATTTCATCTTTCAGAGTGCAGTGCTCGAGCAGATATGAGATGCTTAAACATGGTTTGACTAAATCACAGTGTGCAAGAAATTGCAAGGACATGGTATGCAAAGAATCGCAGTCTCCATGATGGAACTCTACTGAAATAGCAATGAGATACCATCATGAAGCTCCCTTCACCCCTTATAGCAAAGGAAATATGCTTGCACTGTCCCAGGCGGAGCACAACAGCCCTTCCACAAGCACTGAATCCCTTTTGCCGTCTTTGAGCATGCTCTTAATAATGCATGGTGATGCCATCTGTAATGCTGCATGAATGCCCCATTAAAATATGTGTTTAAAAGGTAAAAATACGTTGAGAAAACACTGCTGTGTCCTTCTCCCTGAACGTGCACACGACCTGTGATTCTACTTAGGAAAATATATTTGAGCCGATTGGTATAATTCCCAGCCCCCAGACAATTTCACTCTCTTTTTTCTCTGATTGCTCTTGTAAGTATTCAGTCCCTCTATGGACATGCACAGTCTTTGAGGAGGGTGTTTTCCTTCCTAGCTGACTGATAAATATTTTCCAGGGTCTCCTGATAGCTGAATCCTCCTGTATTTGTGAAATTTGATTAACAGAGTGCTAAATTTCAAGCAAAATCAAATCAGCAACACCCAGTGTGAGATCTGCTTTCTCTTTACATCTGCATAAGTTAAGCTTGATCTGTTGGTCTATTTTACTCCACAGTACTTCATTTGTTCCTTTTTTATGTTTTTTTTTTTGCCTGTGCTAGTGACTTAAAAACGATAAATTGACTCTTCTGCCTCCCCACCCTCAATTTTTTCTTATCTTCTTGTCCTATTGGAAATATAACTGCATGCACTTTCTTTATCTCTGTGTGGGGCCAAATCTCTTGTCACGTAATTTACATTCTTCAGGAGACAGCATTGGTAATACTGTAATAGTTTATCACTAGACTGATAGTTAATGGCTCTGGCTTTCTTGTCATAATAAGTCATTTTTTGTCTCCATTGTGCCTTTTTTTTAGTTTTCTCTTGTCTATTTGCTTGCCTTATTAAATGCAGAGCACTCAATTTCTGTAATGTGTTATACTTTCTCCTGAAGAAATCTTTGCCTCCTACTGCTTTTTCTTCACTATGTGCTCAATCCCCTTCAATTGTTCTCCCAATTACTACCTCAAATATAGAAAGACCTGAAATGTCTTGGGGTACTTCCAAACCAGAAAATATTGTAAGAAAGAAAAGCAGCCAGTGCACTTACTTCATCTTTAATACATATACACATCTCTCTTTGCAAGTGTATTTGTCAGGCTAAATGCCATAGCAAATCTTTCCCTTTTGTTGTCATTGATGGCAGACACATTAGCCCAACCTTTAACTGACCTGTGAATGCTGACCTTACCCTGAAAAATTCACATTTAATAAACCAGATAGACAAAGGGAAGAAGAAGAAAGGGGAAGAGAAATATTTCTGAAGTCCCTAGTTTAGTGGTAGGGCGGGGAATATAAATTATCCACCAAGCTATGCAGTAACAGTGGCCTCAAATAAGGCCACAGTTGTCCACTTAATATTTCTGATTTGGACTCTGCATATTCAGAGTGAAGGTCTGCATAACCAAAAGGATTTTACAAAAGCTGTTAGAATCACAGAGAAACTGTGGTTGAAAGGGACTGGAAGATCATCTGACGCAAACCCCTGCTGAGAGTTGATCCAGTTAGAGCAGGCTGCTCAGAGTCTTGTCAGTTGTTTTATGTATCTGAAAGGATGTAGATTGGGCCCCATTTCAGTATTTTATCATACTCATGGGTACCATTATTTTTGTTCTATCTGAATGCAGTTTCCAAAGTCATTATTTGTTTCCAAATTGCAACTTGTTTGCATTTAGAGAATTCCTGTCCTCTGTGCATCTCCAAGAGAGTCTTGTTCTACCTTATCTGTGTCCTTTCTCTAGGCAGTTGAAGTGAAAAATAAGGATGTTTGCTACCTCTTATTAACTTTGAATAGGCTCAGCAACTCCTCAAATATCATGTTCTCCAATCACCTGACCATCTTGATGACCATTCCTTTGATTCACCACTGTTCCTCAATGTCATTCTTGCACCAGATATCCCAAAAAGACACTCCAGATGTTGTCTCACAAGTGCTTGCTTCAGTGCAAGGCCATACTGGTGACTCCTGTTCAACTTGTCATTGAACCTTCTGCAGCTCAGCTCAGATTCATGTCCACAATGAGAACATTTCATGTATACCATGGCCCGTAAGTTGCCTCAGAGGTTTACACTTATGCAGGGTGCTGGGAACGCTTACTTTGGGTTTAGTCTTCTGAAGGTATCCCTATTTTCTGTCCTCTGAAAGTCTGGACATTGGAGGCAAAATGGACAAGAGAGAAGGGCATTAGGAGGCAGATGAGTAGGTGGGTATGAATATTAGGGAAAAGGTCAGATTTAATACATCAAAGGACCAAAATCCTGCACTGATCCTCTCATCCAGATGAAAGTGTCCTCAGGCTGTGCCTATGACTAAGACCTATTAATTTAACATACTCAGTACTCATGACAGGTAAAATGTACCATACTGGGAGTAACACATAGATATCTATACTCCTGAGGAGGTTACTGGACACCAGCTGAGAAACCAAATGGAGTTGAACTAAGCCTAGTCAGCACAGGAAGAAGTGAGATTATGATTGATGTGTTTTCTGCTTTTACTGGGGTTTATCTTCTTTCTGATTGCTTACCTTGTGAGTAATCCCCTTGGGCCCACTGGCAGAGCACACATCATATTACAATGTTTCTTAAATGGAAAACCATTTCTGAATCATATGCTTATTATTTCTTTCCCAAATTTGTTTTCTTTGTAATTTACTATTCCAACCACATAAATCAACTGAACATAAGACATCTATAACCAGGAATTTTACTTGTCTGGGTTCTCTTAATCATCTCAGTATGCCTTCACTGACTACAGGCAATAACCTTCTCATTACAAGTCATGCTTATTTGCATGTTCTAAAGCAAATAATTTACAAATTTTGCTTCATGTTGAAATAATGATGTTGTCTGGGGGTGGGGGAGGAGGATGGGGAGACAATGACTGAGATTTTTATTTTGTTTTGTTTTCCAGGAAAATATACCTCACTGTATGCTGTAATAGCAAATGCTGTAAATTGCAATAGGTAAGTCCAGGCTAGCCACTTCAGCACAACTTCTCAAAATCCTCAGTGAAATTTTTCTAAGTACAGGGTGGTGGAGTACATGCATGACATCAACTTGAAATCACAGAAATGGAAGATATAAGTATCCACACGATAGAAGGCACACTTCAAGAAGAAGAAGCAATTTTGTTAATATAAG
Source organism: Zapornia atra (assembly GCA_013400835.1). Lineage (NCBI taxonomy): Eukaryota > Metazoa > Chordata > Aves > Gruiformes > Rallidae > Zapornia > Zapornia atra. The sequence continues at coordinate 21,121 of VZTU01022983.1, forward strand.
CTTTACAGGTTCTTAAATCTCCTTAAAGAAAGCATTCTCATCTAACCCATGTCTTAAACATTGATATAGTTGGTAGAAACACCATATATTTCTAGTGTTTCAAATTTGAAGTTATTACTCCTCACTGTGGTGATTTCATGGCAACATAGGGTAACTGTCTGGTGTCCAAGGTTTCCTCTATACTGTCTGGGTTCTACAACACTGCTGACTGATACCCTGGCTGGAGGGTATCTCTGTGAATGCACGAGGCACGGATGAATTGCTCAGGCTGACTGCCAGAAGAGCTGGACAGGATGTTTCACAAGGTTATACCGGACTCAGAAAGACTAAGCCTACTTGGTCTGGTGTTGCCCAAAGGGCTTGCAGTGTGATGTGAGCAAGTTGCTCCAGCCCCTGGGAGAAACAGACGTGGCTAAGTAGTCTATGTAACTCAAACTTGCTCTTCAATGCTGAGAAAAATCACATATAGACACAGGAAACTCAGAGTAGCAACTCCAACAATTGCTCAGCGAAAAGTCTGTGGTATCCAAGAACATTCCAAGGGTGGGGGGAAAAATAAAGCAAGTGTAGCTTTACAAAAACTTTGCAGTAGAAGTTCCAATCATCTGATATACTCACTGGAGGAACCAACCTTTTATGAGCCTCCCATACGGGCAGACTGTATTCTAACTTCACAATGAAAAGATGGAGCAGTAGAGAGTGGTTTTTCAATTGACAGGGAATAGGACAGCTAATTCGTGCAGAAACAGTCAACAAAAGTTAGGTTTCCATATGATTTGGGATTACTTTAGAGCTACTAAATTAATATGTATTGCTCTTCCTAAAGTGCCTGAGTCATATGCATCACGTACTTGGTCTTTACCATGAGAATTTTAGTGAATCTAATAACTTCAGCCTTATAAATAAAAATAATCCAATGCCTGAAGGTTATAAATAAGATATATCAATATATGCATAAAATTCTGTATTAAAAAGGCAGATAGGAGAAAATAAGATATGCCCAGAAAAGACTGAGAGACTGAATTTGGGCCTAATATGGAAGAATACAAGAACAATTCATCCTTGCTGAAAGATATTACCTATGTAGTACTGCAGAAGACAGAGAGATTGCCAGGTTCAGCTGCAGTTACATGAAACTCCAACTAGGAATAGAGTTTAAATGAAATTCTGAAGGCAAATGGATCATCTCAACATTTTTTGCTCAGAGGCTGCTTTCCTATTGATTTAATCTACATTTAGAACAGGCATTTACAGAAGAATGAAGGAAATTTCAGTTCCTCAGGTCAAAATGTTGGGTTTGAGTGTGCAACCTGGGAGTTCATTATGCTACAAAGGTATTATCCTCCACATCTATTATCCTGCTAATTATAGAAAGGTTACACTCCTACAAAATAGAGATTTTGGTGTATTCGGGGCGGGGGGGGGGAAGAAAAGGGAAAAAAAAAGGCATCAAAATGTCCAGCATACAACTAGACAAATCCATAATGCATTGGGTAGGTGTGGTGGTTTGACCCTGACTGGGGGTCAGACACCCACCAAAGTCATTCTATGACTTCCCTTTCCAGCTGGACAGAGGAGAAAACATATGTTGAGAGGCTCAGGAGTCGAGATAAGGACAGAGAGAGATCATTCCGCAATCAGCGTCACGGGCAAAACAGACTCAACATGGACTAAAAAGAAAAAAATAAAAGCAATTAGTTTATTACATTGCACTACACTACACACAAGCACACATACACAGAGTGAAATCAGACTCAGATAATGAGAAGTAAAAACAGATCTTAAAACACCTCCCTCCACCCCTCCCTTCTTTGTAGACTTTACTTTATTCAGGATTTTGCTCCCTTTTTGTCCCCACAATGGCATGGGGCGGGTGAGGGGGAGAAGTGGAGAACAGGGGCTTTAGTCAGTTCCTCATGAGTTGTTTTCCTTCTTAACTTGGGGAGGGCATTCCTCACACTCTTCCTCTGCCTAGCTTCCAGCTGCTTCTTGCAGAAGCCAACCCTGCAGCCCCTGCTCCTCCACCAGAACCCAGTCACACAAACCCACAACAGTGGGCAATTGGCTGAAGGGTCAGGCCCAGAGGGTAATAGCAAATGGGGTTACATCTGGCTTATGGCCAGTCACTAGTGTAGTTCCCCAGGGCTCCATTTTTCCAGTTCTTTTTCAAATTTTCATAAACAACCTGGACTCAGGACTAGAGGGTGTCTTAAGTAAATTTGCAGATGACACCAAACTGGGAAGAGCTGTTGACTCCATTGAGGGTGGAGAAACCTTGCAGAGAGACCTGGACAGATTAGAGAGCTGGGCAATCACCAACGGTGTGAAATTTAACAAGGTCAAGTGCTGGATTCTGCACCTGGGAAATGGCAACCTTGACTACACACACAGACTGGGGGATCAGACATTGAAGGCCATCCATGCTGAGAGGGATTTGGGGGTCTTGGTTGACAGCAAGTTAAACATGACTCAGCATTGTGTGCCCAGGCAGCCAGGAGGGCCAACCATACCTAGGGGAACCTCAAGCATGGCATTGCCATCCAGTCCAGGGAGGGGATTGTCCCCCTCTACACTGCACTGCTGCGGCCTCAGCTCGAGCACTGGGTGCAGTTTTGGTCACCACAGTACAAGAGGGACACAAAAGTATTGGAGAGTGTCCAGAGGAGGGCAACGAAAATGCTGAAGGGTCTGGAGGGGAAGACTTATGAGGAGAGGCTGATCTCCTCTCTTTGGTGAACAGTGATAGAACCTGAGGGAACAGGATGAAGCTGTGACAGGGGAAGTTTAGGTTGGATATTAGGAAGAGGTTCTTTACTGAGAGGGTCGTCAGTCACTGTCACAGGCACCCCAGGGAAGTGATCACAGCACCGAGCTTGAATGAGTTCAGGAGGCATCTGGACAATGCCCTCAGTCCCATGGTCTGACTTGGCTGTCCCTGTGTGGAGCCAGGAGTTGTACTTGATGATCCTTATGGTTCCCTTCCAATTTTGTATATTCTATACTTCCATGATTTAAGTCTTATCTCATTAGCAGCTGCAGTGAACTTGAACCATTGTGGCAGCACATGGAACAGGGTACAGTATTCACAGGAAGCCTGCTGGCATTGTGCCATTGATATTCATTATATTGAAAGTGCTTTGTTGTTTTCCTTGCTCCCACTCTCCACCCCCTCCCTACCCCCGTTGTTATTTCCAAAGCAGCTCCATTTTATCCAAGTATTTTCTTGATTTGTGTGCATGGGGGGGTGTCACACGTACAAATTCTGTCACTGCTCCTAATCACTGGTCCCTCTGGTAAACTAAGGTAATTGCCTGGATTATCAGATGGAAGTTTTACTTACTAAGGTAACCATGGGTGAGACCCCTTCCTGGAAGAATTAATCAGTCTTGGATAATGCTGTGTTTGTATGAACAGATCCATTGAATAATCACTGCTATCTGGTACCCTATGTTGACTTTGTCACAACTTTAGACCCACTTCCTGGATCTTCAGAGATCTCCATGTGAGTGGTTACTCTTCCACAGGAAATTGTGTACCCATGTGCCAAAGCCCTACCTATCAGATCAGTCTGCCAAAGTCCAGACTGTTAGGTAGGACTTGACCAGCCCTTGCTCACCTGGGCCAGGATGCTGTCATCTGAGAGCATCCTCCATGACAGGTGTGACTTGAGCAGCACCACAATCTCAGACACAGCACTGTGACACTTCATGGTGACTTCTCTGTGGGTCTGTGCATCTGAGCAAGTTAAAAAGAATATCTATGATGCATGGGACCCTGAGATCTGAGCTCTACTCTCTGCTGTGTTCTACCCTGCTTCCAGGTAACCTCTGGCAACTCCTTGTGCTTCCTTTTGTGCTTCCTGTTTGGTTTCTGAACTTCTCAGAGCAATGCCTTATGGACAAGGTCTGTTTTCCCTGTTTTCCAGGGCCTCAGTAAGTCCCTGTAAGAAATCAAGAAGAGCTTTAGCATTATGTATACAAAGCTTATACAACTTCTCCTCCTCCAAAGGCTTTAAATCATTCAAGCTAATCTAATTATTTCACCAAGTAGTGGGCTTGTGTCTCTTTATGCAAAACCCCCCAAACATTGCAAAGACTCCAAGTCATCTGGCCACCTTCCAGTTAATTAACTTAACTCTGAAAGAAGTACTGAGAAACAAAATTAAAAACCATCCAATTTCTAGCCATCCTAACTCTTCACAAAAAGTAATGGCCTTACATCTATCTTCACTCAGAATATGAAAGCTACTTTCGCATGACCCCAACTCTCCTTTTTTATTCCATATTCTAAATCACTACTTGATTAAAAAAAACCAAAACAAACCCACACAAACTTATTTCAGTTAGAGAAATGATACAGACATTTACTTTGTCAAAATGCAAAAAAATCATCTGGCCCAGAGGATTCTACTGGAGCTCTCAGACAATCAAGAGTCCCTAAGCAGCCAAATGAAAGATATGATCAGAAAAACAAGATGTGCATGTTCCCAGAGCAGTCGCCCACATGCTTGAATCCTTGTTGAATCTAGGGGCACAGGGGATTCGGGCAGCAGCTACATGGCAGCTGCTTTCCCACATGGCTGCAAGGCAGCTGTATACAGATCATGGGTGGGCTGGGTGGCATCTATTTCTGTTGACTCCTTGGCCATGGTTTTGTTCATGTGTTTATGCAGTAGGTTTGGTCGTATGTGTAAAATTGTGTATGTGTTAAAATATCTGCAAGATGGCCATTTCAGTTAGTTTTGTTCCTGTACACCTGATAAGACTGCTAAACTTCATTTCTCAGATTATCCCTCTGTTTTCAATAGGATCATGTCCCTTTTGGTAGCATTTTTTTTTCCAGGATCAGATTTAATAAACATGAGCTTAGTGCAGATAACACAAGAATATAATATCTGAGCTTCCAGCATGATTTCTTCCACTGTACCATGGAGGTGGGAGAAAACTGGCATGTCAAAGGGTAAAATGAATTACACCTACTAGAACTGGTATAAGTCAGACTTCCTTTCTCTTATCCTGGGATCTTCACAGCTAAACTTGATAAAATGCCAGGGAAATGAAAACTAGACATAGTTCAAGAAGAGTCTATAATGGGCTGCTGAATCCTTCCCCATCCAGCCACTGGGATCTGGGTCTCGCCCTGTCCAAGGAATGGCATTTGACAAGCTTGGATTTTAAAGACAGGCTCTCTCTTTTTGTTCAATAATATTTGGTCCTTCCTGTCCCAGTCCACAACCTTGCAGTAAAATAGGATCTAAGACTCAGTCAGAAAACCCAGTGCTTTGGACCCAGCTCTGCCACCACTTGATTGCAGCTTGCTTTCTGTATGTCGATCCACTCTCCTCTACCTGTGAAGTGTGCTCAGACCTTCCTTCATTCCCTGGGGCTGGGAGAGTGAAAATGGAAATGTTTGTGCAGCCCCAGGGAGATGTGAAATGTTGCATGGGATACATCCAGGCTTGTGAGCAAGGCACTGATTTAGTGCTGGCTATGTTTCAGTGCAGCTTTCTTCTATACACTCAGCAGCATGGGGGACAGTAAAGTGTTAATGCCAGACAACAGAAAAATTCCATTTTTCCATCATGCTTGCTCATCTTAGGAGAGTTCACAAATAATGAAACTCACATAGGAAAAATCAATATTACATTAAATGACATATGTAAAGGGTTCTCCACAGTCAACACCAAGTCAGGCTAATGAGCTACAGGACAGTCTTCCTACACTGGTTGATGCAATCTGAAATGTTATTCTGTATGCACAAGTCTGGAATATTATGTCTTTTCAGCATTCCTTTTATGCTCTTAACTTTAATACTCCTCATTTATTCCCTTTTGCACTTGAGAAGCTATTCTTTTCTGCAGGAAAAATAAGAACATCTCTGGCTGTCCTTTTTCAGATCTTTTCAAGGAGATAAGTTTAAGGATGTGATCTTGCACCACTGAAATCAGGGGAGTGCTGCTGTTGAATGGAGGCACAGATATTTCAGGCTTACTCTTCAGAAAGATATACATGAATTTACCTCAGTGATCTTTGCATTCAGTACCCTGCTGCACTTCAGCTAGGGTTGAAGGAAAATGGCTTTTCACAGGTTATTCCTCAAAATGGCATACAACCATAGGCATATATGCTGTGAAGGACATGACAACTTTCATATTGATGTAGTGCATGACAGAAAGCAGATGGATCTGCAAAGGGTTTGGTCCTGAAAAGTGTTTCAGCATCCGAATTCCCACCCATTTAAAAGGAGTTCAGTTTCTAAGTCCATTTTGAAGACTGGTGCCCTGGATAGGACTTAGATTACTGCAGCTTTCTGTACTTCCAAATGGAGATTCATCATACTCTCTGAGCCTGCTGCTGAACTTTGGGGGCACTTAAAACCCTTTAGGTCCTTATGACTATTACACTAACAGACTCTTAAGACGTGTTTTGAGTATGTTAGGAGATGCCTGCTAAAGCACAAAACGTCCACCTCACATCTAAACCTTTGATGCTTCCCAACATGTTCCTACAGCTCTCTGACCTCTGAGGCTCACACTGGGAAGTACTCTCACAGCAAGTTTACTACTTTACTGCCCAGGGGAGTTCTGGAGTCTCCTTTTCTGGAGATATTCAAGACCTGTCTGGATGCCTACCTGTGCGACCTGTCTTAGGGAACCTGCTTTGGCAGGGGGGTTGGACCTGATGATCTCTGGAGGTCCCTTCCAACCCCTACAACTTTGTGATTCTGTGATATTTCAGGTCCCATGTGAAATTAGGACAGACACACTGTCTCAGATATCTGACCATTAGTTATTTAGGAATTTCAACAAGACATGAGAGAATGAAAGAACTGTAAAATGGTTTGGAATATAAAGGGACCCTAAAGATCTAGTTCCAACTGCTCAGCCATCACAGGACCACCTTCCACTGAGGCAGATTGCCCAAAGCCCCATCCAACCTGGTGTTGTACATTTCCAGGGAGGGGTCATCCTCAGCTTCTCTGGGAAGTCTGTTTCAGTGCCTCACCACCCTCATAGTGAAAAAAATTCTTCCTTATATCTAATCTAAATCTACTCACCTTCAACTTAAGACCATTATGCCTTGTTCTGTCATTGCTTTCCCTTGTAAACAATCCCTTCCCTTCTTTCCTGTAGTTCCCTTCAGGTACTAGGAGGATGCAATAAGGTGTCCCCAGAGCCTTCTCTTCTGCAGGCTGACCAAGCCAAACTCTCACAGCCTGTCTTCACAGAAGTGCTCCAGCCCTCTGGTCATCTTTGTGGCCCAACTCTGGACTTGCTTCAACAGGTCCCTGTCTTACTTATCTTGGGGACCCCAGAGCTGGATGCAGTACTGAAGGTAAGGTCTTACAGGAGTGGAATAGAGGGGGAGAATCACCTGCCTTGAACTGCTGGTCACACATCTTTTGATCTATATTCAAATCCTTTTCCTTCTTAAATCACCATTGTAACCCTGAATAACAGGAAGATGAGCATACCTGGGAAATACATACAAGATCAAAGGACGGGGTAGGGATTTATGACTAATGTTGGAAGGTAGATCAGCCTATGCTCTTCAGGGAGGAAAGACGACAGTCAGATTTAGTGGCATCTAGTAAAGAGGTGAAGATCTGCATTCATTTCTGGAAATCACAAAGGAAGTCCCACTGCACAATGGCAATTTTGTATATTTAGCCATGGTGAAAATGGCCTGGAAAACACAAGGTATCCTGAAATTCAAGAGGCTCTGGACAGCCTCCAAAAGAAAATGTGGTGGTGGATCTTAGCAAGATAGGACAGTGTTGACTCATTTGTTTTACATTGATTCCTCTACCATGACATTTACTCACTGCTGAAACAGGTCCCAGGACTCCGTATATCACTTTTGCCTACGGCAAAACCTGCCTCCGCAGCAGATGAGCTATTACTGTACACAGTGGTACCAAGCCTAAAGTGATTAGGGATTGTCTGTCCCACTAAAAAAATAAAATCAATGTTTAATGACCAGTTCGATGTCCCACCAGAGGAAGCCAAGTTCACTCTGTATACAGCAACTCATATGATGACCCCAGGGTGAAATCAGTATCCTGCTTAGTCTTATTGTTACACCTTCCTGTGCCAAGCCTCTTTCAGCTTAGCTCTTGTCTGTTGTTTCTCATTGAATTTCTTAACATAGGAACTTAAACACATGATGAACCTTGGGACCTGCGTGGGGTATGCATGCATTTCAGATGAGCGCTTTGTGGGTCCTACAGGGAAATATTTCTATTTATTCTTTTTCTGTTCATGAGAGGATCTCTCTCTAGCCACTGTCCCTATTACATTTGCTTTTATTCAGCATCACAGCTTAAAACCAGCTAGGGAATGGCAGCATCATTTCTTTATCAGTGCTGCAGAAACATCCTCAGAGACGGGTGGTTTTGTAATGGTATCCATTTCTGCTAAAAAGACCCACAACCCTACCCAGGGAGGCACCTTTTGCAATGGATAAAATGAACATTAATACTAAATTGCACTCACACAGTGGCAGACTGCTAGGAATACAGCCTGTTCCTCATGGTACACTGTAACTTCCCAGACCTTTTAAAGGATGATTTGCAGCTCTGATAATAGTGGGAAGGCTGGGTAGAGCACTTTTACGACACAACTAGCTGTTTTTCTGTTAGTATAATAATCTTTCAGTTGCAATTTTACCAGATTGCATCAATTGCCAGGAAACGCCAATTAACATCCATTTGTACAGAAAAAGTCACAAATTGGAAAGTGCATTTACAAGTCTCTGCTATAAAAGATGAGCATGATTTTCATATTCATTTCCAAACTGTAAGATAAGATGCATTGTCCTGCTAGGGTGGAATGTTCTTTAGGGCTAATTTATAATCCTCGCTTCTTGAACAGAAACAGCAATGAAGACCCAAATAGCTTCTTCGCCTCCTTAGGGAGACATGGAGACCTACATGGAGACAATGTAAAATGCTACAGCTGGGGTGAATGAACAGAGAATTTGGATGTGATAGTCCTTAATACAGTATGCATAGGTGTGGGGTAGCAAAAAGTTAAGAGGTGCCATGTTTTTTTTCCTTGTTTATATTGTCATTCAGACTGCTTATCTCTAAAGTATGCAATCCCTTTACCAAAACAGAGAAACCCAAAAATTAGTTTCCTTGTTGATGCAGAACCCAGTGGACTATGAAAATTTGCATCAGCTGAGGATATAACCCCCAATCTCCCATAATTTTCTGAGATGTCAGTTTATAATTTTTTGAGCAGAAGGAAGAAATAATGGAGTGGAGGATGAAGGAGAAAAACAGGAGAAAAAAACAATGTTATTTCCACTAAATTGACTTAAGAGGATTTAAATTTTATTTCAGTTTCTCCTCCGATTTCGGTGTCATATGGTGGACATAAATGCATAATAGATGCGAAAAAGTAAAGATTAATTGATCTGGTGAAATGTTATAAGCAAGCACAAGAAGGAAAGCATATATGAGATAAGAAGACATCTGATCCAATGTCAGAAGACTCCACAGAAACCCAGGAGCTACAGAAGGAGCTGAAATGAAATGTAAGCCAATAAAAAAAAAGAAGTAATGTGGGATGATTTTACCACTGTGCTGTTCTTTCTGACCTAGATGGTTCTTTGGTCACAACAGCTCTCACAAAAGAAAAAAAATAAAACAAAACCAGAAAAGAAATGACACTTTCATGGAGATACTTCCCAGCTGGGGTTATAAAATGTTTCTGACTATCCCCAGTGTAGGTAGAGTTGGTTTTCATGTCTTCAATATGTTGCATATAAAAAAAGAGCCAAATGGGGGAAAAAACATATTTTTCAGCTAAGAAAACATCCCCTTTCAATGTAAAATCAACATTTCACAGCAACTAGAAAAAAAGCATCCCTTCCCCAGCAACATCAAAAAGGTGTAGTACAGAAGGAGGTTCGGAGCTACCTGCTATTTTGGCACTTGGCAGCCATGAGACCTCAGTTAATCTCTTGAGAGGGAGTTTGAGACTTCACAGCTGCAGTGGTGATGGGGCAGAGAGAACAGCTTTTACAGAAAGCTGTGGAAGAAAGATCTTGAAAAGAAATTGTGGCCAGCTTGTTGGTATGTCTCTTGTAGTAAGGCTTTAGAGTAATACTTTCAAAACATGCAATAGCTGCTGGCAGGTGCTGGGTATTGTCTGGGTTTTTCAGAGTTGTGGGACTTATAGCTATTTTAATTAATAACTGTTAGCATGTATTTACATATAAAACTGATATGTCCTGTAAAAATATATGTTATTCCTTGAGATTAAAAGTTCTGTTATCTATATAAACAATTATTTTTAATATGAAAAAATAAATAATTACTTCTCTATTCTGTCAAGTTTCCTGTGTCTACAGACTTAGAGATGGCAGGGAGAGACAGCATTTTCATCACAACACTGCTTGTCCAGAGAATTTTTCTTTCTTGTTAGCCTTCTTCCAAAGTATAATGTAACTGTGCATTTTTTCCCCATGACCAGTACTAAAACACTCAAGGGATATCTCCATTTAGTGAATTCCCACCTATCTCCTGAACTAGGGAATGCCTAACTCTGCAAAAATAAGATATAAGCATGCCTATTTTCCTTATCAGCAGCTTTCCAGTACTTAAAAGGGCCTGCAGAAAACCTGGAGAAGGACTATTTACAAGGACATAGAGTAATAGGAAAAGGGATAATGCCTTAAACTGAAGGAGGGTAGATTTAGATTAGACATCTAATGCTCTGAGGGATGTGAGGCACTGGAACAGGTTTCCCAAAGAAGCTGTGGCTGCCCCCTCCCCAGCAGTGTTCAAGGCCAGGTTGGATGGGGCTTTGGGCAACCTGCTCTAGTGGAGGGTGTCACTGCCCATGGCAGGAGGGTTGGAACTAAATGATCTTTGAGGTGCCTTCCAACTCAAACCATTATATGATTGTATGATTCTTCTTCCACCACTCAGTTCACTTAACAATAGCCATGAAAAAACGTGTTCATCAAAACTATTTTGCCTAGAGATGTGGACATTTTCACATGCTTTATTGTCACCATATATTTCTCTGACTGTAAATAGCTCCCTGTACTAGAAGTTAGTAATTCAGGTAAAGGGTTGTCTCTGTAGAAATAGTTTCAGTAGAGGTTTGAGGGAGTTTGTTATGCTTAAATGTACTTAAAAAGTCATAAAAATAAGCAATATGTTGACATACTTCTTTTGCATGTTGAAAATAGTTTTTGAACTGATACTTTTTCCTTGCCTTTAACTACTTCTCTTCTATGTTTCTCCTAAAATGGATGAGGTCAGAGATTTTCTTTGCCCAGAGACCTATCTCCTGGCACCACTATGTTAAAAAAAGGGATTCCTTTTAACCAGATTTTCCATGTCCCCATAAAGCAGTGTATACATGAATAGTACTTAGAGATTGCTCTATTCATTCTTTAATCTCTTACAGTGGACTCTTATAACACAGCTCAGTCAAGTCTCTATTGATTTCTTGCATACATCAGGTACAAAAGAAAGGAAAACTGGACAGTCTGATAAACTTGATGGTTCACAGCACTCTTAATCAGATACATGAGATTAAGGAAAAGTAAGCAACATCACAACAGGAGGGAAAGGAAGGTGAAGTCCAAAACTGTTGTGAGATTAAATCCACAAGTGTCCTTCAGCTGCTGAGGAAAACAGTTCAGTATCTAACAGGACATTTATTAGACATGCACAAGAGCTTAACATTTGTCACTTGACATAGACTCTCCATGGCTTCTCCTAGCTTTTTGCCCCAGGGAGGTTCAGAGACACTGGCCTGAAGTTGTGCCTTTTGTGGGCATGTTCTTTCTATTTGCTAGCAGGAGGTGTTTAAGCTTCTCGTTGAGATGTCCAAGGGCCACACTGTACATAAAAAGATACTGATGTGTTTCATACAGTAGCTGTAGTCAATGCTGAAAAGCTGTTTCTGGAACAGAAGATCAATTTCCATGCCACTATGTGAAAACATCGGCTATTATCTTCCCCACTGTTCCTCTTCTCAGTCCCCTCCATTTCAAAGATTAGCAGGAAAAGCAACAAATAAATGGATAAAATGAAGATGCTGCATCTTCATCTAAGGATATGCAGACTAAGCAATGAATTGTAGAAAAAAAATCCATGGTTTCTTGGCTTTTCTAGGAATCCTTATCAAGAAACAAACTTATTCTAAATATTCACAGCTACTTTACCAGTAGGGGTCTTTTTGCCATTATGCTGCCTTTAGCAGAATCAATTTGCACACTGTACACATTTTAATTTAAAATTGTGATTGTCCTCTAATTGCCTCGAGATTCATTTTGCATCTAGGCAGGGAGAGTATTAACCATGTTTTTCTTACGTCTTGAGATGCAAAGAAGGCTTTCTGTAATATTTCCCTCCATCCTTAGGATCATCTTAATGCAGTAAAGGAAAAACAAACAAAGAAATGAAAAATCTCTAAGTGAAGTTGCAGAATCAACACGCTGCACTCATTCCTCATTCAGATGCCTCTGTATTAGTTCATCCCTGAAAAGGTTGGGTTTGTGGATAACATTGTGGCCTGTCGTTGAGATAAATATAGAGCAATTCCTGGCTGTGCTACAGACAACCTATGAAACCTGAGGCATGTTCCTTGACTATCTGTTCACTGATGGAAGATGACATTTCTTTTTTACCACTCCCATTCCTGTATATTGCAAATTCCTCCTGGGAAGGTGTGGCACTAACTGCAGAAAACCGGTGGATAGCTGCTATGTTGCTCTCACTGGGGATTTAGTTGCCACAGAAAACAGGGAGAGTAAAATGTTTGGTTTTTGGTTTTTTTTTTTTTAATCACTGATGGCAGTTGCTGTGCCCAAGGGGATACTTGATCTGTGCAAGTTATTCATGCAAATCCATGGGATTTTATCTCTTCTTAGGGATAGTGTTTCTGTAACTGTTATAGGTCAAGTCCACAAGTGAAGAAAGACTTGCAGGGAGATTATATTCGACAGCATGATACAGCTGGAAACAAAATGTCTGTGTTAGTGAGCATTTTAGGATTCTCAGATGTGCAATAGAAGTGGTGAACTCTAAAACTAGTTACAGGTTATGAACCTTCTAATATTTTTTGTTGTTCAAATAGTCATTGAGAAGGAGAACAGTTTATTTCAAGAGCAGCCACTTCTGGGTATACGTGATGCTCTTCCCAGCATTTAGGAAACACAGTCTCAAGATGAAGCTCTCCTTTTTTGGGCTACAAAAACTGATTTACTACTAAAGATAGACTTCTGTCCTGGCTTGCAGATTTGTTTCATCCTGATCTGTGTAATTTACTAAGCAATTTACACTTCTTTTAGTAGTTGACTTGTCACTGACATTGCAAATTATCAACAATTGTCAAAAAAACCTAGTCATCCTCTGACTGAACTCTACTGTCCCCTGTAACAAAAACATTTTAGGATCCAGGGTCTCCTCACTTGAGAAAGGGAACCCTTGCATCATACAGTGGTACATGAGAGAAACACTAAAGCCAGCACTGACCAAGCAGACTTTGAAAGCCAAAACCGCAGATCCATGTCAGGGCAACTGTGCATCAGAAGGAAACTAAGGAAAGGACTTCATAATCTGCTAATTACACATTTATATAAAATTCACATTATACATTTTACTTAGCTCTGATGAATTATTGACTAAATATGAAAACATTTACCTATTAGGCTAAGAGGAAGTGCTCTTTACAGTGACATTTCTGATCTTGTGAAGAACAGATCTTAGAGAAGCTTAAGTGGGGACTACTTTCTCTTGCAAACCTCATTCACAAGAAAATACCTCCTCAGAATGTTAAACAGCCATTTTAAGTCATTTGTTGGTATTAATGTGGTTCAAGGAAACTTAGCAAAAATGGTCACTGCAGGAAAGTGGTGACAATTTCAAGGTAATGTTTTTAGTTTGCTAAATGATTAAATTTGCAAAAATCTAATAAAGTATCTTTTTTTTCTGCTGTTTGTTTTTCATTTGACACTTAGTGTTATATAATATTGCTACTTGTGTGGCCCAGAGATTTTTCTTCTTTTGACAGGCTGATTAAGTTGAATAATAAATGACCCTTCAGAGTCTAGCAAGAGACTTATGTGATGTTTAAATGTCAAACTCCAAAACTATGGGCAAACATGCATGCCCAGACTCATGTAAATTTGTAGGCAGCTAAACATCTGATAATTGTATTCTGCATGATAGAAATCCTTTCTTTACATCCTTTGAGTAGTCAACTCACTGATGTGCTTGGAGAATACTTAATGTGCAGCAATAAGAGAAAGGTCTTCATAAAATACTTCAGAATATTTCCACCAACTAAACTTCAGAAAGAGGTTCCTTAATGTCAGAACCATGATGAGACAGATAGAATCTGAGTCTCCTTGAGGCTAGTTTTCTGGACATGCACCAGAACCTCAGTATCTTTCTAATAAAATGATCATTGTGAATTATTCTGGATTCATGAGACCAAAAAGAAAACTCCTACAGAATGGAGGACATTTTTTCCAACATTGTGTTTTATATTTATGGAAAAAGAAGTTGTTACTGTAGAAGAGGTGGTATTTGATGACATCATCAACCAGAAGAAAAACTCAGGGAAAACAACTGTTTCTATTATGCCATATCTGGGGATATTTGACAAGTCGAAAATTGCTCCATAAAGCAATTACTGCTGAACTTGATCACTGATGGGATCTGAGCATTTGTTTCTTAAGTATATGTAGGTTGTACATCACTCTCCAGTATTTCAGACACAGGACTATATATTAAGTGGTTTATAACTGGATTTAAGTGGATATTGCTTTGGTGTATCTAAACTCAGCCATTAAAATCTGGGAATTTTTTCTTTGCTTTCATTTTTCTATTTGTCTACAATTTGTTGCTACAGACAGATTTCTCCAAACAGGCCATTCTGCAAAAGGATCCAAACTGAGTTGCCTAGTTTATTTCATGATTGTTAGAAAGGGTAATAGATTAGGACTCCTTGTTCAAGGTCCGTCCTCTGGTTTTCATAAATATCTCTCTAGACGGTGGCAGATCCACCTCCAACGAGAGACCTTGTTTTTCAATGCCACAATGA
>VZTU01022986.1:5784-48179 GCA_013400835.1 Zapornia atra
GGGTAGAGGGGGGGGGGGGTGTGCAGCCCCGTGGCTTCTCCCACACCGCGAGGCCCGCCAGGGAGCACGTGCCGCGGGTACGGCTGAGGGGTCACCTCCAGGTACACGCAAGCACGTATATATTACGTGGATAAGCTCAAGGCAAAAACCCCCTCCAACGCTCCCCACCTACAAGATGCACCTTCTAGTCACTCGTGTTTGTTGGTTTGCAGGGAAGATTCACACGGGCTGTGGCTAACGGCGCATTTCTTCGGTGCGCAGGTAATTTCGTTTGCTTCATCGGTTGTATCTGCAAATGCTGAGGCACGGCTAGAATGTAACACTCCTGAAGCTGTAAAGCACTTCTCTTCAGTCACTTCTATGGCCAGATGAAAACTTTTGGGTTATTTCATGTCCCGTATCGCCAATAAAACCGCAGCTGAGGCAACATGCCCCTGTCCCTGCGCCTGTTTTCCAAAGCGCAGTGTCCTGGGGTCATACTCTCTGAATTGCCTACAAAGGCTTCAGAACAATGCAAAGCCAGCCCTGGCAAGGCTGGCATCTGTCTCTGCTCCAGCAAGTATCACTGGGCCACACTGGCACCAGGCGATCGCAACCTGGGCACGTTGTCTAGCTGATGCTGGGGGAGGCTGTCATTATTTGCGTTACTGTGGTTCCCAGACACTCCAACCCAGATCAGATACCTGCTGCAGGCTGTACAAAGGTAACAATAGGAAATTAACCCCGTGTCTGGGTAGGCTATTGATTTGTCAGAGAAGGGGTAAATTGTGGGTCATCCTGTCAAACGAGTCCCCTCACACAGCAGAAGTACTAATGTGGGCTGTACTTCCCACCAAATGCGGTGCATTACAGTGGGAGTTTTGGTGTCATGAATCACAGAAGGGTAGGGGTTGGAAGGGACCTCTGAGATCACCTAGTCCAACCCCCCTGCCAGAGCAGGATCACCTAGAGCAGGCTGCATAGGACAGCAACCAGGTGGGTTTTGAATATCTCCAGAGAAGGAGACTCCACAGCCTCTCTGAGCAGCCTGTGCTCTGCCACCCTCACAGTAAAGAAGCTCCTCCTCATGTTTAGGTGGAATTCCTGTATTCAAGTTTTCTTCAAAATGAAATCAAGTGCAAAAAATTGATACCAGATGTTTTATCAAGTTGACCGAGGTCACACACTGTGGCAGAACCCAGAGCTGCTGGTTTCCCCAGGAGTGCTTCCCATGACTAGTCAGCCTCTTCCCACCTTTTTGTGCCTCTTCTTTGATTGGAGGAAAAAAAGGAAAGAAAAAAAAAAAAAAAGAAAAAGAAGGAATTGCTACTGCAGTTTTGCATCTTCACTGCTACTTTTGCTTGTAAGTTCCCCAGCATCCAAGCACAGGGTGAAACAGACAGGGGGGACATTCTGCTCAGATGATTTAACTACTCTCATGCAAATGTACTCGACAGTCTCGGTACCTGTTGTGCTTTCACCCACATAATGGCCAAGCCAGCTGAATATTGCTTTTTCCAAAGATAATAGCATTTTTGTGCATTACTCCTTAAAGCTTGCTATGCTCACACATTGAAAAACAGCTCCAGCTGAGGAATGACTGAAGTCAGTATACGTCGGCTCTGTCCAGGTGATTATGCATCCTCCTCCCATGTTAGCTGAAGAGAGCATGATTATGATAGGACATCATTAGCATGTCTATTTTTTCTCCCCTTTCCTTTCTTCCAGCATACAGCATGTAGAACTGCTGTTAAACATCTATCATTACACCTTCCCTGGCTTACGTTACTGCCTGCCTGTATTATCTTGCGCTGGAGAAGCAGGAAGGATTTTGCAGGCAAGACAAAACACAGAAGAACTGGTGTAAACAGAGAACAATCAACTTGCCTCTCCTGAGATGAATTTATGTGATTTACTGATTTCTGAACTGAGTCCAGAGAAAAACAACAACAACAACAACAACAACAACAACAACAAAAGGACGATATACATAGTTTCCTTGGGTAACAGAAGCAAAGCCAAACCATTCAATAATGGCAATGGAAGAGTTGGGACTTCCTCCTCCACATCCCACCCACTCTCAAGTTAATTTTCTGGTGATAAAATCTACCCTGAAGTACCTTCTCCTCAAGAAGTCTCCCCAAAAATGAATGCTAGTACTTCTTCCTTCTTCACAGCTCATCAGGTGTTGCTCCTGCCTACACTTCTATTAGTTGACCAATATACAAAGGGTTTTGAGTGAAGGTTGGGACTTCAAATCTGTGATGAAGGGGAGCTGGAGGATTTGGCTGGAGACCGTGGGGTGAGTTGCATATGAGAAGGCAGCCAGCTCCTCACCTCAACCAGAACCATCACTTGGAAAAGCTGCAGCAATGTGGCACCTGTAATAGCACACCAGAAAGTCACAACTTACATATAGGCCCAAGTACATGAAACCCAGCTTTAAAAAAGGAATGTTAATAGAATCATAGAACTGTGTCAGTTGGAAAGGGCCCTTTCAGATCATCAAGTCCAACCATCACCCTAACCTGCCAAAACCACCAGTAAACCATATCCCTTAGCACCTCATCCACCCATCTTTTAAATACCTCCAGGGATGGAGGCTCAACCACTTCCCTGGGCAGCCCATTCCAATGCCTAACAACCCTCTCTGTGAGGAAGTTTTTCCTAACATCCAATCTAAACCTACCTCGGTGCAACTTGAGACCATTTCCTCTTGTCCCATCAATTGTCACTAGAGAGAAAAGGTCAGCCCCCACCTCACCACAACCTTCCTTCAGGTAGTTATAGGGAGCAGTTAGATCTCCCCTGAGCCTCATCTTCTCCAGGCTAAACAACACACGTTCCCTCAGCCACTCCTCAAAACATTCATCTTCTGGTCCCCTCACCAGCCTCCCTGCCCTTCTCTGGACATGCTCCAGCACCTCTATGTCTTTCTTGTAGTGAGGGGCATAGTACTCAAGGTGTGGCATCACAAAACAGGTAAGCCTTTGGATTTTGCAACAATCAGAGTGTTTTGACTGTAGATCTACAATTGACCTTTGGTTCCATTGGCTTCCACGGGCTTTGGGAAATTCCTCCTGATTTTGGTGGTTGTTGGCTTATATCCAAAGCCCGTGTGTTACAGAAGCATAAAAATCTATCTTGATCCTTTAAACAGATACTGAGAAAGCTCCTGGCCCCCCTTCCCTTCTGACTGAAAACTATAGCTACTTTCAAAGTAGTTAAATGTCATGCTGTTTGATCAGTATCTTCCAGGTTATTTCCATTAGGAGGGGAAACTGCTCAGGGATTCAGGTATCTTTACGCAATCCTGCTCATTTTGCAAAAAAGAAAAAAAGCTATACAAAAGCCTTGAAGAGAGTCTGGATCAAATCACAGACAATTTATCTTTTTCTAGTCTGCACTCAAACCTCTAAAGAGACTTTTCAGCAATTCTCTCTGCATCATATTTCTAAGGGTTTTTTTTTTGTTTGGTTTGGGTTTTTTTTTTGTCTCCAGGACTTGCTAGCTCCTTTTTTCCTGCCTTTTCCTGGCTACTCTGGAAAATGCACACTCCACTAACAGCCCCTCATTGCTTAGACCTCAATTTGGGCCCCAGAAAAGTTTTTTCCCTCATCCTTTTCTGTTTCTTGTTATTTTTCCAGAGCCCATCTTTTGGGCACTGAATCAAATAATTCTTATTCCATAAAAAAAAAAAGGAGATTATCATCTTCCTGTGTGTCTTGTGAATGAACGACACCATCACACTGACAGGCTGTAACTGAGCTTCACCCAGCCACCATGAACTTCAGATGCATCTTAAGAGAGAGGACATCAGCAGATGTAGAATAAAGGCAAAATAATACAGAATTACGGAGTCAAAAAGCTTCCCAAGACAGCAAAGCACACACAACAGTAGCGTGTACTGCTCTGTGGTGATGTGGAAGCCCACAGGTGTCATTGTGAAGATTGTGTACTTGAGTGAATGCCTGCTGACTGCAGAGTAGCCATTGCTTGCAGGTATCTACTGGAGATGGAATTGGTACCCTGAGGAGCATCTGGTTGAGTGATGCATGCCCAAATATCCTCCTGACTTCAGAAGTGTTTGAGGAGAGAGCGGTACACTTTAAGTGGTCGCTTGCTAAATTTCAGTCAGGCATATGAAAACATGCCTGCAGCATTTGAAGAAAGTGTCTTACACGGAGTCCAAACCCAACTTCATCAGAATGACCCTGATTTGGACCTTCAACTTTTGCTTTCAGTTCAGAGCAGCTTTTTCCACCCCCAGGTTCAGGAACTTCCAAATACACTGCAAGGAAGGGGCCTGTGATGAAGCGAAGTCACCAGCGGGATTTCTGGTGCGGGGCATGAGGCGGGTGCGGGATGAACGCTGGAGAAGACTTCCACGTTGCTGGAAAATGAAAGCACAGCTGGTTTCTGAGGTTTGGGGGGGTGTTGGCTTCTTTCGGCCTGATTCCATTTCCAGTCACACCATTTGGTGAAAGCAGTATTTGGCCAAAGCAGAATGAGATTTCCAGAGAGAACAACAATCAAATATTTAACAAGTCTGTGTTCCCAAAAATCAAACCCACAACAAAACAGAACAAAGTGAACAGAACAAAACACTGTTCTGAAACGGGCAGACCACTCTTTTGCCAGAGTACCCCTATTTTTGTCCTAAATCTGGGAAATCCTAGGCAACTGACAGCTCCCACTTCAGCAATAGGAGCTGGGGATGCTTCTTCATCTGTTGACGAGCTCTGGTCTCTTTACAGTCCTACCTGCTGCTGACATCCTGATTTACACCCTATGAGGGGAAGTTTTTCCCTCTTACACGCTTTCTTGGCCAGACTCTGGTCCTCCAGGTCACTTAAGCACATGTTTAATTGAAGCGCACGAGCAGCTTCTCTTAACTTAAGAGAGGACCTGACCCTGCCCCGGCGCAGTCAGCGGAGCCGGGTTGTTTCAAGTTAAGCTCATGCTTAAGTGCTCTGCTGGACTTTTGCCCAAACTGTCAATCTTTTATAGTTAATCATCTATCCCCCTGCTTATGTGCTGGTAGTTATGCTTCAGTGTGCAAATATGTAAATTGCTTTCATAAAGCTCCACGCTCCGAGCACCAATAATGCTTTCCCAGCCCTTTGCTGGAGTTCTCCAGTCCTGGGACACAGCAGATAGATCAAACAGCACTTGGAACCAGCAAGAAAGTTACTTCTCTGTTAATTAAAGGCAATCATTACTGCATTCCTCCTCTTAATTGTGAGGCATGTCCGCAGACTTGCAAACCAACCAACCAATGCCACTTAGCGCTAACCTGATGAGCATCACACGTTTTTGGCTTCAGGAGTGCACACACCAACCCATCTCTCACATGTCCCAACCCTACAGCAGGAACGGGAGCAAGCTGCCAAACCCAGGAGGAGCCTATGTGTGTAGTGGCAGCACAGATTAAGTTAAATAGCAGCCACTGCTGCCGAGGGTGTTTGCGCTGTACCACAGGGTGATTCGCCCAATTGCAAGTGACCACTTTAACTTTCCCTTCCCTTGCTGAGGGTAATGGCTGTGAACTACAGGGGAATGGCACCTCTGCTTACCCGAGCCCCAAAAAGCTCCCAGCTCTCGGGACCGTTTACAAGGAATTAAAATTACCACAGAGGAGAGAAAAGAAGGGGATCTGATTAATGTTTGTAAATATCTTAAGCATGGGATGCAGGGGGAATTGGCCAGCCCCTTTTCAGTGGTCTGTGGGGACAGGACAAGGGGCAATGGCTGTGAGCTGGAGCACAGGAAGTTCCGCACCAACATGCGGAAGAACTTTTTCACAGTGAGGGTGACAGAGCCCTGGGACAGGCTGCCCAGGGAGGTGGTGGAGTCTCCTCTGGAGATATTCAAGACCCATCTGGATGCCTGTCTGTGCAATATGAGCTGGGGAGCCTGCTTTGGCAGGGGGGTTGGACCCGATGATCTCTCGAGGTCCCTTCCAACCCCTACGGTTCTGTGATGCTGTGAAGGGTTACTGCCATTCAGTCCCAACCGTTTGCACCGGAGTGATAGTGGTGCCTCGCTGCAACGGAGCCTCAGAATACAATTAACTGCAGCTCCATAGATTGCAGAGCCAGCTGCTCCACGGCTCCTGCCCTTCCATGCACCCACGAACGGAAAGGCGGGTTCTCCCCAGATGTCAGGTACTTTTGCAAGAAACGAGCACGGGGAAGGGGAAAGGACAGAGTCTGTTCCCTTGCTCCATAGAGGAATTTTTGTAAAAAAATTATTCTCGAGTGAACCCGCCTAAAAAAAAAATTAAAAACATAAAAACCCCACAGTCAGCTACTTTCTCTCAGAGGAAGCTTGAGCACTGCTCAGACTGAGCCATATTAAAATTAATTAATGCTGCCAACTGGTCTCACAATTATTAATTGAAAAAAATCCACACCCCGAGCTTTAGATATTATACCCCCTACCCAAAAAAACCCAACCCCTAAACAAACAAATAAAGTAGCAAAACATGCAAACAGATTGCCCCACAACAGACCAGTTGCCATCGTGACCTACTGAGCAGGACGAAACTCATCCCCTGAACTATCCTGGGCACCGGTGCCAACTCTGTGACTGCTCCCAAGCTTCTGCCGCAGAGCTGGGCTGACAAATTTGGTCCTGGGCCACCCAGCACTCAGGCAGAGGAGCAAGGGTAGGAGGGATACTTGAGGGGAACTGCCAAAAGCCACGCTCAGGGGAAAAAAAAAACTTAGGCAACGTTCACTGCATGGCTGCTTTGGGATTGGAGGGGAATTACGGCCTGGGAAATGGAGGAGCCTGGGACAAGGTTTCAGAAGGCTTGTGCTCAGGTCTGGGATGAAGATTTGGCCATCGTCCCAAATACTAGGAGGTTTTCCTTCAGTGTGTAATTCTTTAAAAATGAGAGGCACGTTTCATTGCTGCTTCTGGCCATGGCAGCTACTCCGTCGCCCAGCTGCGTCAGGGCACGGGAGTCTGCCGCGCTTTAAAGGGCACACACCGCGCTCACGTAGAGCAGATGCAGAGAGATACTCCTTGTGGGGAAAAAACCACACACAGAGGTGAAACCCATCTATTCCTTACACAGCAGGGCAGGCATAGAACAAGCTTCCCACCTCAGAGCGCCTAATGGAAAACATCCACTCATTTCTGGAGATCCGACGGGACGGAGACACAAACATCTGAGCAGCTAAATATAGCTGCAGTACGTTCTAGTGCCTCTTAACTTAATATGGAAATTGATACAGAAATAAAATAGTGGTATTTTCAGAGCCCATCTCTGCTTCTGCGCTCACCGGGGCTCATGTTCAGATTAGACATTAGGAAAAAATTCCTCACCAAAGGGGTTGTTATCGGGCACTGGAACAGGCTGCCAGGGAGGGGGTTGAGTCACCGACCCTGGATGTATTTAAAAGACGGGTAGACAAGGTGCTCAGGGATATGGTTTAGTAGAGGGCAGGTACAGTTGGACTCGATCTCAAAGGTCTTTTCCAACCTGGTGGTTCTGTGATTTCAGCTCCTGTTGAAATTACTCTGCAGTTTTTGTCTTGCACCATATCACACGCCAAGATGACAGGATAATGATGTCCAGCACAAAAGGCCACGTCTGCTGAGATATAGAAAGGTTACTCCACAGAAAGTCAATATGAGAACTGCATTCAGAATGCCTCGTCCTTTAGCATTTCTGCAAGAGCAGTAAGTGCAATTACAGGAGTTGAGGTCTTGGTCAGAGATTTCCCTCACCCGAAATGCCAGCGGTTCAGTTCTGCAGCGTTTGTAACTGGACACGCACCCTTTGGACCAGCTCGTGGCCGCTGAAGTTTGGGGCCAGGCTTCAGCAGGTACATCTGGGGCAACGCTGCAGAGTCCCCAGGGAGGAAGAGGAGGTGGAGAGAACAGCAAAGAGCCCTGCTAGCGACACATGGCTTTCTTGTATTTTACCTCCCATCTTGCTGAGAGGCAAAAATGTTGGTCCCAGGTGTGACCGCGCTTGCCATGACTGACTGCACCGTCCTGTTCCTTGCTCGCACAGGGCATGCAGGGTTTGGCAGCCTGTTGGGTCACAGGACAATTCAGGTCAGGAAGGACCTCCTTGCAGCTGAGGTGACACCCTGAGAAGCAGGGCTGCAGACGGTAAGAAATTCAGAGCAGAAGCGAGCTCCATCACCGGTCATTTTCCATTGCGAGCACGTTCGGCTGGCGGTCTCGGTGTGGTGCTTGTTCCTTCCCCCCCTCAGAGAACTCACTGGATGATGTCCAGCCATTAGCAGGTTTGTCAGTGGCACTGACCTGAGTGAAAGGTAAACCTGTGTGTCAGCTTCACCTTAGGTAACATGAAAGGAAATAAAAAGGGGGAAAAAAGGCAATTTTTTTTTCCTTACAACTCATGGAAAATAAAATACAAACAAAATAAGGTGTGTTTTCCTCTATTTCCACCTGACATTATGCATCTTCAAAGTTAGAAAGCTACAAAGCTTGCTGCCAAGTGTAAGTCAATAAACTAATATCTGCAAGCTTGTTCTCCAAGGTCCCAGGAAGGGGAGAGTGCCGTGCCTTCAGCCTTCTTCCCCTTTTCCACCCTCCTCAAATGCTAAAAAGCTGTGCTGTGCCGTGCCCTGGGGCGGGGAGGGAGCCCCTGGGGAAGCAGCAGAGTTCAGAGCCTCTTTAAACTGATGAACCAGATCCAACCTTGCACATCCTTATTGATGTAGCCTGTCCAGGAGAGACCAGCTGAGAAGAGAGTTGTAAAGAATTTGGTGACCACCAGCTGCTGCAATAGTCAGTGTGAGCTCACTGCAAGCACTGTCTCAGGAGCGACACAACCAGGGCAGGCCTGGGGCTGTCCCACACACATGGCAGCAGCACAAGATAGGCTGCCACACCTTCCCCAGCCAGGGCAGCTCACAAAGCAGCTGCCTACAGACAAGACACAGGTGAAGAAAGCCCAAGTTTCTTGCCTGCAGGCTGGAATAAGCCATGTGATGATGGAGAAGGGAGACATGTGGAGCTGCCCCCGCCACTGTGATGCAGAGCACACCCCAGAGCAGGTACAAGACAGAGATGTTCTCCCTTCCCCATCACAACTGTAGCTCCCCAAAACATTCTCTCTCCAGCTGGTTTCTGCTCACAGCACCCCACGCCTATCAGGGTGCAGCAGCAAGCCAGGCACCCACCACACTCTCCTGCTCTTTGCCAAAAGCATCTGAGAGAAGTACCCTCACCACCCCAAAGATGCAGGAAAAGGGACTGAAGGACCCATGCAGACAATTTTGAAAAGCAATGAGCATCACACCCCGACAGATCAGCCAGGCTGGTAGGAGCTGAAATGCCATTTGTGCCATGGCTTGGCCAAACCAGACACGGCAGCTCAAGGCGATGCCGCCGAGCCTGGAGTTCACTCACGCCTTTCTTCTCATTCAGGAACGTGCAGGCTGCGTAGCAGCATTGCAACCAACAGCCACAACATGCATTTGAAATTGCCAAAGCTTGTAAAATCTGATTTACTCTGTGAAGAAGGAGGAGTAGTCATTTTCTTTGAGTCATAAGAAGCCTTGATACAATCTAAGCTTCATCATCTCTTAAGAAACAGCTCACTCCCTGGATGGATATCAAAAGGCTGCTGCGCACAGCTTTGATAAGACAATAGCAGAGAACAATTCCTAGCTCTGAAGATTACAAGATCTTAGCATCAGCTGCTCTTCAGTAGAGCTTCTCTCACATTACACCACCTGATGGGCACTCAGGTTTATGGTTAGCTCTTCAGGGGTCCGTGGCTCTTCATGCAAGCAGATAAAAGCTTTGCAAAGGTTTTTACGCTACAAGTATAGTTAAAAAGAAAATAGTGTGCAGCCCTGGGCATAAATAATGATGTTGACCTGTCTACCTTCCCTTGCCTGAGGTTTCTGCTGTCTGGAGCCTCACCTGTGGCAAAGGGCAAAGAGCAACATGCAATTCGATATGAATTTTAGGTGAAGCCATCTATTGAGTGAAATCACACAGATTCTATACCTTTATTACTGCAAACATGGCAAGCTAAAATACTGCTAATTGGTTACACACACTGTTCACACCATACTGATTGGTTAGTAATTATAATGAGGTCTGATAAACATACAGCTAAATATTCTTAGTTTACCTTTGATGCCTAAAAGTATCCACACACCTGCTGTTTGACCCTCTTGTTATGGCTGCTTCTTAACATGTTCTGTTACTCCCAAATACCTTCCCATAACTACTTCTTGGTTTAGGGCAGCCTGTACCCCTATAAAAAGGCCGCTGTGTTTTGAGAATGTGATTATTAAGATCCTCTCAGTATGAGTAACTTTCCTGTCTCATGGGAACAGGAGGGTATTGTCAGAGCCTAAATCTTGGGAGAAGACAGCTAGGCCACTGGCAGGCCTGCTGTCTTCCCTGACACTCATCTGTTCAAGGGATCAGAGATCCTGCAACTGTGCTGCAGGCAGGCAGGAGGGCTGGGGGTAATCCTGCCTTTGTGCCCTTCGCAGGGAACACAGGGGCTGGGCTATACCTGCACTGGCTTGCAAGGCTCTGGTGGCTCAGAGCCCCCCTTGCTGCATCCCGAGCCCTGTCTTGGCCCCAGGAAGAGGGGTGATGCTCCTAAGATTCACAAGCAGAGAAAAAGAAAGTTTAACCTGAGCTGAGTACAAAATTTTATTCCCTACCTTAGCTCCTAAGGTTGGGGAGAACTTTTTATTGCTGATGACATGTTTCTGGAAAGGAGAGGAATGTGCATCCGTGGGAGGGAGAGGCGGCTTTGTCACACACCCCATGGGGCTGTGTAAAGTAGCTGAGTGGGAGAATTTTTAACACCTCCCTGTGCTGGAGTAAACCCAGAAGTGTGGGCCAAGGCTCTGGCAAGAGGCTCCCCTGGGGAGGCACGGGAATAGCAGAGCCAATCCTGCCTCTCCAGCAACCCCGCAGTCCCGGCTAGAAGCCGAATTCACAAACGGCACGGAGCTGCAAGGGACCAGCAGGGGAAAGGGGAAGGTCAGCTGAGGTTGCTGCCGCTATGGCCCAACCAGAGCAAACCACAACCAGTAACAGAGCCCTGCAGAGCAGCAGCACGGGGGAGAAACCGACTTGCGTGTCGTAAACATTCCCCTCTGCTCATCGTCCCCTTTCTGCTCTTACAGGAACAGATGTAAGAACCAAAATCAGCTCTGTGGCAGGAGACACGAGGAAGCTGTAAGCAGAAAGAGCCCTTGGTGCAGGTTGTACTCGGGACAGCCGCGGCGCCAGCCTGCATACCAGGGCGTACGGGTTATTCCTACCACCGCAGGCAGATGGGCAGCACCGGACGCGGTGGGGTGAGACGCTGTTTAGCTACCAGCCTCCTGAGGTAAGAAGAGACATGGGGTCTGAGCTTCTGTGTGGTCTCATGGGGAGCCTGCAGCCCCTCACAGTAGGCACACCTCCAGCACTTTCGCTTGGCAGGTAGGGCACCCACTTGGCCTTGCCATAGACACCAAGCGGTGTCTATGGCAAGACATGTTTGCAGAAGGTATGCTTTCGGAGGGGGCAGCCCTGTGGGTCCCACGTTCCTACGTTTTCAGTCAATTCCTTCACATCACTCCAACACCAGCTGTTCAGCTGCTCCCCCCTCAGTGAATTCGCTCTGCAAACAGGAGCGCTGCAAAGAATTCACTCTGGCAATGGAGGCTGGAACACTGGATGGTACAGCTTCCTATAGCTGTGTATAATGAAATGACCATGCTCTAGACGGAGGTCTCGAGACATCAGTTGGGTCACACAAAGCTGGCGATGCAGTATCCTGTAGTGATACAGTGCACCTTGCAGAGGTGGGGGATAGCTCTCCCTAGTAGAGACCCACTGGACCTAAGGAGAACAACTGTAGCAATTCCCCTGCTTACACATAGTCTTTGCTGTGGCAGCAACTTTCCACCTGCTCACAGCTGCTCCTGGCCTTGGTGTGTTCCTGGCATGAAGTCTCCCCATGGAGCCCACATGCAACCCCACTGACCTTGGGGCTCAGGGCTTTAAGAGCTGAGGGAATAGTTCTAAGATTTCCCTGTGTTCTTTTCGGGCTGTACCGGTGTCCCAATTGAACAATGCTAAACCTAAAGCATTACCTCCAAAAAGGAAGGTGCAAGGACTGAACAATGTTCCTGGCCTGAAACCTCCCCATGTAGCTCACACACAGCCCCACTCAGAGCTTTAATAGCTGAGGGAATTGACCTAAAAGTGCCCTGTGTCATTTTCCAACTGTACCCGGGTCCAACTTCAACAGTGCTAAACCTCAAGCGATAACCCGCTCACGGCTGTTCCTGGCCTTGGTATGCTTCAGGCCTATGGTATGGCTGCCAGCAGTGGGCACACACCCACCTTCCCACATAGAGGGTCTACAAATGTGGCATACCTTCCGTGATGGAGGCCAGCTGTGCTCTCAACATGCCCAGTAGCACCACCAGACCACTACCTGGTGGAAAAATGACTCCCTCTCCAGCGCTGAGACGCTCTCAAGGGGCACTCCGAAGCTGCACGGATGACTGCAGGCCCATGAAATGGTATTTTTTCTAGTACTCAAGAAGCAGATGGAGGTTTTGTGACTGGTTTCTCCCAGCCAAACTTCCTGGAGAGGGATGACTAGTTTCCAGAATGTTAAACATACGTATGACCATGGCCCAAAGCCAGATGGCTGGAAAGAATATTGGAGCGGCCCTCATGACGAATGTCTAGCCTTGGCTGCCAGCATTACGTACCATGTGTATCAGCTCCCAGATAGCAAGGCCTGGCTGCAAGTTGGGAGTGTGACACTGGGATGTGACATCGCACAGCTGCTAGTGATGCCATCACACAATAGCAGAGAAAGGAGAACATTTGTTTCTTTCACTCACTTCCTTCACTGTGCAGAGGGATCAGCCTCAAAAGCCCTTTTAATGATTATGAGGAGAGAAAAACCTCTTTCAAAGCCAGGATACCTAGCAGGAGATACAACTTTTGCTTCAGGAGATACAATTTATGTTTAATTCTCCCAACAGAAGACTTCAGGGAGCGATGAAGTATGGAGGTGCAGTAGGCACTGTGATTTGTGCTCGGGTTAGTGGTAGGGAAGGTGACACTTGCTGCCGAAAGGGCTACAAAGTTACAAATCTATCAGAAAGCCTCACGCAGTATATTTACAGTTACTGGGTCTCCAGGAGCACCCACATCAGGAGAGCCTTTGGACACCCCGTCTCTTTGGGGATTTGCGCCTGCGATCGATTGATGGTGCAGGCGTTACCTGGGCTGACACTTGTAATCAGGAGCGGAACACAAAAGCAGAGAGTAAAACAAGGCAAGAAAGGAAAAAAGCCTCTGTGTGGCATCACTCCACACAAACCACCACCTCCAGATGCAGCCTCGTGACTTCCTCACGCTGATCTAACTCTGAAACAATCAGATCCAACCTTCCTGCCCATCACAAGCTGGACCAGGGAATCCACGCGAATGCTATGAGAATCCACGCGAATGCTATTTTACAATTCTTTAATCTGGTTCCTTTTCACTGGGATCAGTTACCCAAGCTGGCCTGCTGCTCAGCTTCCCCAGGTACAGGAGGCAGCAGGAGAGCTCGGTCAGCAGCAGCAGTTCACACTGGGGCTAGGTAAAAGCTGCTGTCTTACAAGGAACGGCCTCGCAGCGCACCAGCGCTAACGCGTTCTCATGCGCGCACCGACAGGGCTTGCGAACAGCAGAGAGAGTCCCAGAGAACTTCAGGTGTGAGTGCCACAGCCGCCACACACAACGCCGTGGCCTGCCCAGGCTGATTTCGTCTGTGCTTCAGTCTGTGAGATGCTTACGGGAGACGCGAAACGAAGCCAGGGCTCTGCAGGCAGATCCTCGTGCGGGTGAGCCCACGCGAGACAAACAGCCGCCAGGCAGGCTGCAACAGCAGCAACACAAACCAGGAGATGGTTGCCCGATTCTCTTAAAAAAAGGACTTTGTTGCAGGCTTTATTTTCAAGACATACATACACCTGGAGGGTAAAGCTGAGGCTTTTTTAGCCCCGTGGGTGCCTAAGTGGCAATGTCCAACTGCAAACTGCAGTCATGGGGTGGCACTCAGCCCCTACCAGCAGAGCGCTCTGATCCCTGGGTGGGCTTTTGGTGCTCCACAGTCCCAGAGCCAAGGCTGGTTCAGAGGAAGCCTGAGGATGGGGACAAGGCAGGAAGATTTTATCGCTTTATCATGTGGAATGGTGCTTGGTCCTTCTGGGAAGTTCAAGTCTCTTTGTAGTTAGCAGCTGGGCCAGTCCATTCATCAGCATCATAAATATGGTCAGTGACATCACCAGAACATAGTGGCTGATGCTGCAAGGAGGAGACAGATAAAAGAAGTGAGACGAAGATACAAATTTGCTGAGTCAAAAAAAAACCCCCCAAACAACCCAACATAAACAACCCTCTGTATATTTTTTCTTTTTAAGCTATGCCTCATTATTGGCCTCGGAAGTCATTTTATATATGCTGCTCCTGGAAGCCAACTGTAAGAGCAGCGCTATCATGTAAAAAACAAAATTTGGGACAAAATAAAACAGTGGGGACAATAGAAAGCACAACTGAGTGTATACCAAGTGAATAAGAGTTACTAGGTGTGTTTTTCATTCAAGTGGGTAAGTCGGTGTATATGACTGAAACCACCCAAAACTTCAATTTGCTGTGAACAGATACTGTAGAATCTAGGGAGAACCTGCTGTCAGGCATCTCATAGTAGTAAGACAACTTGGAAATTTATGGCAGCTGAAGCAGCACTCTCTAGAGAAAACACCATTCTAGCAATGAGCAGCTTTAGGAAAAAACACCGTTACTTTTTCACTCAACATTTCTAAAAATTCTCTGCTGTGGTAACACATGGTTTTAAAGAGATTAAACAAACCAACTCAAGAGTGGCTGATAAACACATGATGAAAATGCAGCTTCTGGGTTAGGAGGTCCTTAAGTCACTAATGATTCAAAGGGTAACAAGGAGGAAGCTTCTGCTCTACTTGCTCAAATTCTGGTACCCGATGTTCACTAGTGTTACCGATGGGCTGTTTAGGGTCAGACTGCGCTTCGGCTGAGGATATTCAGCATCCTGTGTTTAACGTCCGACTCGATCTGCTGGTATTGGAAACCACTAGCCATTAAGAAATTGGAGTTTTTCCAAACCCAGCAACATCTCAGGCTAGAGTTCCAGAGGAAACACTGCTACACCCATGTCTATCACACATCCAAAGCAGCTGTTTGTTTTTTTTCTTCCTGGGAGTACTGAAGATACCGGCATTCTGACACAAGAGGTGCCCATCCCTCCTGGTGTACCCATCTCCGCTATTTCAAAGCAGATGGCTCTTTAGGACAAGTGGGGTAACTTCAGACTCATGAAAGTCTGAGTTAAGTCACAAAAAAGGATTGCAAGGCGCACTTGCTGGTTTAATGGCCTGAAATTCCTGCCAGAGGACTCATTTGGTTTGAGAGTTTAGCCACAGACGAGCAGTAAAGCTCATAACGCTGACACTATCAATCCTCACGACCCACCGAGCCTCTGACAGCCCTGGCACTACCCTCCTGCAATTCAGCTCTGTGAAGCAGAGAAGCACCAGCTCTTAACAAAGCTGGGCTGCTAACCAGTGTGAGAGAACAAAAGTAATCCAAGCAGCCCACTAATGAGCAGGAGCTCTCCCACTGCCAGGATACCAGCATCCAAAGGAGCCAGTCTGACCAAAGTGGATGGAAAACATTTGAAAGGGACAAGATTTTTCTGTTTCAGTTGAGTCTGGCTAAGCCTCCTCACAAATACCTTGGTCAAAATACACAGCTTTAAGAAATCAATTATAAAAATCCACCGGCACAAATGGGCTCAGACCTCAACAAGCATAATATGCGCCAAGAGCCTGCAGCTTGCACCTCTGTGAACTCCCACCTGTATGCAGCACAGCTGAAGACATTGACTAATGCAAACAACTCCAGGTTTAAAACATTAGACAGGAACCATCTTTCCTGTGTGCCTTTCCCATAAGGAATGGGAGGGCTGGAGCACCTCTCCTGTGAAGACAGGCTGAGAGAGATGGCCTTGTTCAGCCTGGAGAAGGCTCCAGGGGGACCTTACTGCAGCTTTCTAGTACCTGAAGGGGACCTACAGGAAGGGGAAGGACTGTTTATAAGGGTGTGTAGCAATAGGACAAGGGGGAATGGTTTTAAACTAGGGCAGGGTAGGTTTAGATTAGACACTGGGGAGAAGGTCTTCACTATAATGGTGGTGAGACACTGTAACAGGTTGCCCAGAGAGGTGGTGGAGGTCCCCTCCCTGCAGACATTCAAGGTCAGTCTTGATGAAACTCTGAGCAGCCTTACTGCAGGGGGGTTGGACTAATTGGCCTTTAAAGGTCCCTTCCAACCTCATGCATTCTAGGATTCTAAGCATCTCCCCACTCCAGCCTTAGCTAAGCACAGCAGCATGCCTACGAGAACAGTACTCCTGCCCTGTCTCTGTGGGGAACGTCTAAGGTGACGTGTTGAGAGTAGGCAGTCAGCACAGAGCACACCATCGCCCCATCAGTGCACTTCAGGCTTAGCAGTTCACAGCACATTTGCAATAACAAAGGTAACACAACCCCCTCAAGAGCTCCCCTTGGAAGTCCACCTGGGTGCATTTTGGGTTTGGTTTCAGTTCTCCATCGGAAAGGACATGTTACTGACTGGAACTCGTACCCTCCTTGCAGTTATTTTCATGGCATAATGTGCCCTTGGGGGCTCTACAAGCACCACAGCTACAGAGGTTTGTGTGGCTTTTAAGGGAACAGCCACCCTGACAGACAGCTGGACGGCTCAATGCCTAACGCATTACTAGGAACACCTCTGCTTTCCTTCTCACCTGGCACCAGCATTGTCCTTTTTCATGTAAGCAGCAACACCACCTTCCTTCTCGCTTTCAGAGAAAGCTTGAATGACAAAAAGGAAGAGCAGAAGCCGAATGAAGACCCTGACTTTATTCCTACACAGTCACTGGAGGACTGGGGACCTGCTGCCATCAGCACAGCTCGTACACAGGCATCTTAATTCCTGACTGCCCTAAAGGAAGCTTTTCCAGATGTGGGTGCTAACCAGTGATTTTGGGGGGCATAGAAAGGGTATGGGGGAAAAAAAGGACTAATCTAAACCTCTCTAAGGAAAGAAGTCTCTGCTTAGCTACCTGTCAGTCAAGGGACTGGGTCCTCTGTACTTCTGTAAAGAAGAGAGTGCTGCACACACTTCTCCCTTGCTGTAGCGCAGAAGGCTGAAGAGTTATGCTCCTTCATTAAAATATCAGATATTCAGTGTAAACAAATATATATTTATATATATTGTGCTATAGAGCACAATCAAAACCAATTTAAGTCTACTTGTCACATGATTACAAACAGCATCTCTGGGGCTATCAGCAACTGGTACTCCAGTGCCTGTGGACAGCTCTGTTTGGTAAATTAGTCCTCAGTCTGGGGTAATGCTGTAATTAAACAAAGACTCTTACAGGTATGTGCCACAACAGCAGTGGCAAAATCTTGATCCCTATACAACCCAGAACTGCACCCTTGGCTGGTTGTGTAGCTACAGTGAAGTGAGTAATTCTCAAAACAAGTTTCTTCCATCAGAAATCAACCTGAGCTAACAAGAAAAAGGAGCAAGACTCAAGGCTCCAGGCAAGTTACGCTTTCCTCCAGGCATGTGGAGGAAGAAGAGACATTAATCAGGTAGTTTAATGTGCACAGCATAAAAGAGAATAGCATAGTGGGGCACATGCTTATAAAGGATGAGATGGGCAGAGAGATAATGGCAGAGAAAAGGTAGCTGGTGTAGGGGATCATGGATGATCCAAGGTAAGGCACCACTGTTCAATGGAAAGGGGAATGCCCTGTGCATGGATCAAGGTCAGCAGGGAAAGCTGGTGCTAGAAAAATTTTGTATCAGAGAGAAAGACACCTGTTTTGGTGGCAAGTACCCAAGAGGAGAACATATGAGGTATTATCATCTCCTGGCTTTCTTTGTAACCATGGACATCAGAGAGAAGTACTAATCAAAGACAGGAATAATCAAAGGTCAGTAAAAAATGAGGATGGGGAAAAGTCAGTCCTACTCCAAAACACTGCTTTCTCCTAAGACAGGCTAATTTCTAAGATGGAAGACCTGATTAGAAGCTGGCAAGACAGGAAGTAAGTTACCACAGCAATTAAAGAATTAGGAATAAACCAAGTAAACTAAAAGCAATTCATGCAAAGACTTGTAAGAGCACCCTACAGAAAAGTCCAAGGACCTTATTTCTACACAACTTTGCAGCCTGGGATTGTTCCCAAGCACACACTGAGAGCCAGGTTCAGATTCTGAATTTTAAGACTCCTGCATTTCTACGCAGGATCCCACACCCTCTCTCCTCTGCTTCACACAGAACAAAAACCACAAAGCACGTAACTTCTACCTTCTGTTTTGCTGAAATTGCTGGCATGCACTGTTTTCTTTCTAGCAGAAGCCCCAGCATCCCAAACTTGAAATTGATTCTGTTATCCTAAAACCTAAAAAGAAAGAGTGTCCTGGGCTTTATCTATGTCCCCTGAACTTTGAAACTACAGAACAGTGAAGACTATCTTTCTCTTCATCTTCTAGCAACTGTTACAAAGACAGGGAGGGAGTACTACAGTATGCGCCTGTATAAAGCTATGTAATTCTGTCATACAGAGAAGCTTCAGGGTTTATCTTGACCATCTGAATATACAGCTATTTCCAAACTGCATATACTGTACAGATACAGTAGGATTTAAAGGCTGTGCCTCTCTCTCTGTAGAGATAAACATATCTTTTAAGACACAGTAAGCTGAAAAGGTAGCTATTTCATTTGTCTGTGTTTTGAAAAATTAAAGAATCTGTCAGAACAAACTTCACATGATCATGTACTACACACTGATACCTCAAAAGCAGTGGGAAAACTGCACTATTATTTTTAATGACATGTAACAGTGTGTTCTTCTAGGTTAATGATACAATTTAGGGTGACCTCAAGATATATTGGTACAGGGTACGGTTAGCAGACCTCAGAAGCTTGCGTAAGCCACTGCTACAAGTTCTGCATTCGCTGCAAGATTCTCCTGTTGCTGTATGAACACAGTGAAAAGCACTCTCTGAAAAACTTGTTCATGTTGATTTCAGCACGACCATTATGCAAAAGGGGCTTGAAAACTTTCTAAGAAGCCATAAATATTTATCACAATTGATAACTGAGTGAGAGGAGGGAATCAGTGGTGCATTGATAATTCGGGGAACATGGCAATACAGGACTGTCTGTTGGGTCTGTTGCTGCTCAGCATTTCACCACGATCTGGAAGAGCAGGGAAAGCAGAAATCTCCTTACATGCAAAGACAATGCTTAAGAGGTGTGGGGAATTCAACCAGGAGAATGTAGACACTGCATTATAAAGGCAGATTTGAGGCTTGTTAAAATGACATGTAATGTGGTTAAGGCATGGCAGGAGGAGATGTAAAAGCCAGGAGCTAGGGGTGAAATTAAAAAAAAAAACCAAGAGGAAATATGTCAGTTCAGTAAACAAAGCGTACTTCCAAACAATGAGACAGATCTATGAGGACACAGAATACCCCCATAAAAAAGCAGAGAAGGCATCTTTTTATCACAAGGGATTTAAACCAGCTCTTACACGTGAAATTTCTGAGCACCAGCCTTGAAAACTTCAAGCACCACCTAATGAGGGCTTCCTACTGAACTTGCACACTCTTAGCAAGAAGAGGACACACCAAAGTTTTGAAGTGTGGCAATTAGAGAATCCATAGAAAGCCATCACCACAAAAAAGGACGAGTACAGAAATACACATCAGCAGCTCTGGAAATGCAGTATGTGTCCTGCTGGACTCTGACAGGCTTTAGAGGAATGAGTCTTCGCTGGACAGTTCAATTGCTGCTTTTCCCCTTGTGACTTCAATGATGTGGTAACTAGTAATAGAAAATGAACCCTGAGAATTGTGTGTGCACTCAAAGAAACAAAAGAGAAAAAAAAGTAGAAAGAAGAAAAAAGATTAAAAAAAAAAAGATAAAAAAAGATGAGAGCTGCTGTCCCTAAGGGTGCGCCTATTTCTGTTCCATGAAGTCCTACACACATTTTGTTGGGATACAAACAGTTGGGTTAAAAAAAACCCACAACCCAAAAAAACCTGTCATTTCCTTAATTGACTCAGCCTTCTCAGGAAAATTTTGGCAACACCTAAAATGTCAACTGAGATGGGATATTTTCAGACCTTTCTGTCAAAGCAACAACAATACTGCAACGGGAATGCCACAGAGCTGTCACTGCAGTTGTAACAGGAGGACAGGAAAGAACCACGTTAGTATTTCTCTCCCACTGGTTTTGGGAAGTGCCCAAAACCCCACGAAGCTCATCTTCCCTTTAAGGAATAAAATAAAAATAAATATCTTCTGCTGTTGATCTTTTTGCCAAGCTTGAGGGTCACGCATTAGAGATCTGCTCCGAGGAGAAGGTTCAGGTGCCAAAACACTGCTCATGCGAGGTAAAAGGAGGAGCCCTTCAGCTCTGTGCCCGTGGCTTCACCTCTCTCCTTCCACAACCCAGCCATTTCTACCTCACGTGCACATACACACAGACACGTGAAACACACGTAAAGATGCTGCAGCACAGTAACATAGGTGGCAGAGTCAATCCCTCAAAAGGGAAGCGATGATAAATTTAAGGCTGCCTGAGCATTATGCATTATCACGTTAAAAATTAATCACAAATGACTCTTTTGAAAAGACTTTTTCAGTGCTTCAGTGCTCAAAACACACACACACACAGAGGCAGAATTACAGTTGTGCATAATGAGCTCCCCTAAAATCTTCAGGATAAGGCAAGCTTCCAGCTGAAACAGAGCCAGCGATCTGTCACCACTGTAAATCCCTTTGCTACGAAGGCCGTACATCAGAGAGGGAGCTTTTGGGTACTCGTAACAATTTACATTTTTGCTTGCTGACTTCCACTGAGAAAGCCTCTTGCCTGGCAGCACAGAGCAATTCTGAGGGTTTTTAAACATCCTTAGTAGTCTGCGTAGGGATTCACACTGAAGGATGCGGCCCTCTGGTTTGCCATGAACTGGCCCAAGCCAGGAAGTGTGATGTTAAAGCATCGTTTCCACTATTTGTTCTACCTGTACCTCCCTCCTTTTAGGAACCTTCAAAAAGGTGGCTACCAGCAGGAATTTGAACCTCCATGGAGAGCAGGCAGAACACGTGCGCGCGTGTGTACACACACGCGTGTGCTGGGGGGAACGCTGGGGCTCAGCAGAGTACAGAGTAAGTGTAGCCTAAACAGAATATTAACAATGGGTCACTATTCAACCTCTGTTTAAATAACAGTGTCAAGTGACCAGATTGGCTGGATTATTAACGACCCATTCCCTACTAAGCTTATTACAGCACATTACCTATTTCCACAGCTCAGGAAGGTAAATCTGAAACGTGTAACCCTTGTGCTTGTTACTTCTGGACTGCTCACACGTCAGACCCCGCTGCTGCACACCTGCCCCACCACCTATGCTGCGGAGGCTCGCACGGCCCATAGCGCAAAACTAATTCTCCCATTTCTTGCTGTGATTTCTACAGTTAAAGGCTACAGATTTACTCTCCCCTGAGAAGGCTCTGATAAACGGATGGGCTTGGCAACCACCAACATCTTTGCACAAGCTTCATTCACAGGGGCCTGTATACGGAGGCTTAAGTATATTCAAGACAACTAACAATTTTGATAAATTGTTATTTTAACAGTGATTCCAAATGATTAAAATGCAAAACAGTAATTAAAATACTTTGTATGTAATTACTGTTCTTTAGAAATCAAACTAATTCTACTAACTGCATTTCTTACTGTGCTAGATTCATTACTTACTCCATCTTGCTCTGGTATGGATTAAGACACGAGTTTTAGCTTGGGATATACATGCATGTGTGTCTATGCATATATATATGTGTGTGTATGTGCATATATATGTGCACACATGTGTGCACATGCATTTTAAGTATGGGGAACATCCCTGAAGCATCTGATTAAGGAGACTAATTGGAAAAAATTACAAGAGCTCCAAGTAGATAAGCAACAATATTAACCTATGGGTCTTTCAAAAATGCAAAGGAGGCAAAAAAATACTGTACCTTGTTCCAATATCCAGCCAGCTTCCATAATCTTTAACCAAAAAGAAAAAATGCTAGGAAATATAACAACTTCAATTAGTACATCAACATTGCACAATTTGAAACACTAAATAAAACCTGATGTTTCAGGCTGTTTACTTCAAGTTTCTAATTCTTCAAGTAGAACAAGGGCAAGACCTTTCCAGGAACACTCATTTGGACTAAAGTAAAGAACAGTCTAAGGAGCCAGAAATAGATTTAACATGGAACCAAACACAAACAGCTAAAGATGTCCTGTCAAGCTGGGTTCACAAGAAACAGAAGATGACCAGCAGAGAAGTTTTTCAATATAAAAAAGCCACCTTATTGCTTGAAATAAGGGGATCCCAAATAACGCCTTGTGCCAAAGAGAAGGCTATGTATTGTTTTAATGGAATTCTGCCACAAATACCTTTGGGCAACTCTGACAGTTCCCCACCTGTAAAATGGGAATAACACTGGGAGAAGGCAGCACTTGTCTATTCTTGAATCTCCCAAATTCTATCTGGTGGCCACATTGATCCAAAACCATAAACCAGTTTGGTGGGGTTTTTTTGGGTTGTTTTTTATTTTTTTCTACAGCCAACTTTCCCAGCTCTCGATAGGCACACAGCTCCTGCATCTCAAACCTCTTTGGTAATATCTAGTTTTGCACATCAAGTACATATTTGTTAATTGTTTTGAAATAGTTAAATCAAAATAGGAGATATGTGAGATGTAAGACCTGGATATACAGGGGCTTACTACCTACCAGTAATTTGGTTTTGAAATACAACAAGTGTGGTTTACTGGTACATTAATCTTTTTCCTGCTGAAGTCTTCAAAACTCTGCTTAGTCACACAGATTTATTTAAAACTACATAAAAATATAATTTCTGATTTCTTACTCTACAGAAATTGGTCATCATTTAGGGGGTGTTTTAGTTCTACCCCCCCATCAAGTGAGAAGCACAGATCACACTGTATGAGGAAATCACATCAAGAATGCTTACTCCAAAGGGATGAAAGTAAACCAGTGTGTACGAAGTGAGAACACCAGCTCTAACTGCTGCTTTGAAAAGGTTTCCCTTTACCTCATGATACCCAGGGGCACTGCTTGCTGGATTGAAGACAGAACGAGGGGGCAATGAAAACAAACTAATCTGGAAAAATTATGTTGGGATGTTGTTCAGCCTTGAGTCCTTTTAGCTAGCTTGGTCTGTGGATCACATTTCCTAACAGCTTATTACAAAGGGGACAAAGTTTCTTGTTGCTGATTCTGACAACTCAAAGCTGGTGGATAACACGTCTCCTTTTCCTCTCTTTTCCAAGGAAGGGTGGGGTGAGTAAAAGGTTCAAAATTCCTGAAAAATTAGCCAAACCCTTCACACAACTAAACCAAATATTCTTATTTAAATTCTTCTGAAGAATTTAATTGGAAAGCACATGAAAAAGTCAGAATGATAACTTATTATTTAATTTCTTTCCCTTATTAGTTTGAGAATACTGCTTCTTCAGAAACATTAATTACATGAAATTCAAAGAGCAGTGATTGGGGGAGCTTTATCTCTAAATTATGCCAGGATTTCAATCCAATTCACTGCCCTAGTTACAAAAACTTTGAAGTCTGAAACAAATTCAGATCTCTCTAGGAGGAGTTAGGAAGGCTCTCTGCTTCTTGATCTTATTTGAAGAGAATGTAAAACAACAACTTACCAAAGCCATAATGTCTGAAATCACAAGAACAATGAGGAAAAGGCTGCAAAGAAAAAAACAAACAAAACCAGACCATCATCCTTTTATTCATGGCCACAGATGTTACAAAGCTTATTAAAACCCCCATAAAGAAAGTGAAATGAAATATGCTTTCTTGCACTTGCCTTTCAATCACTCAGATACATTTCATTCTATTAGAGAACAATTAAAATATATGGCTAGAACATCTGGCATTTGCAAACCCACTCTGCTCAAAAAGACATCTCACATGAAATGACGTAGAATTTTGTGAGAGAGAAGCCTAACAGGAGTCGTTTATTGGAGAACAAGAGCATCTCAGAAACAGCGCTGGCCCGTTTGCGATGCGAGGAGCCCACCATGTGCTGGTTGGACCAGGTCAGGCTGATTTAGACATCTCAAGGTGGACCCAAGAGTGAGCAAAGCTGTCCAGCACAGGCAGACAGATACCTGAGCCCATCGGTCCTGTCCTGGCAACCACCCTGCTGGGCAGGAGGCTGCTAAGGGAGGTGCTCGCCCCCCCTTCAGATCTCTGGGTGCCCGTAAGCTGCTCAAGGAACACCCAGCATTTTGGTGTCATGCTCCTAAAGCCATGAGCCTCTCTGTCAGGCAGCAGGTTACTTACAGAAAGCAGGCTGCAGCCAGTAAAAGGAACCAGAAAGGAGCACACAGAGCTATTTTTTTCTCCCATTAACCTAATCTTCTTTTCATTAAACTATCTAAATCCTAAACTACATGAAAGCAGTTGCTGTAACTGGTTAAAACTAGTTTCTAAGTTAATGACAGAGGCAAGGTTGCAAACAGCTGACCCGTTAACAGAAAATGCCTTTAACTAGAATACAGTTAATTCATCAGAACTTCCATCATAAATCCACAAAGCTTTTTATTTTTTCCTTTTAGAAACGTCCCATTGCAGCATTGCACGAGCATGTACTGGCGGGACACCTGAACCAATGTCTCCTGATGAGGAGGTTCCTGATACTGCCTATGCCAGCTATGCTTCATTCCTAAATCAGGATGTGACAAACTGACTGTATCTTCGGCACACTGAAAGGTTTCTCT
This sequence comes from Zapornia atra, assembly GCA_013400835.1. Lineage (NCBI taxonomy): Eukaryota > Metazoa > Chordata > Aves > Gruiformes > Rallidae > Zapornia > Zapornia atra. Next base: position 30,728 of record VZTU01022986.1, read on the forward strand.
CCAGGCAGCTATGGCTCAGATGGGATGTTGCAATCTTGTTGTGCCTGGGAGGCAATTAACTAGAGGGGTTGTTTCCACAGGCAAGCTCCAAGAACATATTCTGACAGAACATTCGTCATTATCAGAAAAAAAAAATATAAAAAACTCCCCTCTAACCTGTAAACATGTAGTTGAGGAGCAATTTGTCCAAATCACAAAGATCTACTTTTTGCCTTTCTGAACTGCAGAAGGACACACAACAGAAGGACAACACTAATTTCTGAGAGTGTTTCTACACTGCAAAGACCAGATTGCCTCCTGTGATGACTTAGTTTATCTATCAGGAGCAGCAAGAGCAATAAAAAGTGCAGTGCAGACTTCAGGACGTGGTGACAAGGACAGTAAAACGTCTCTAGGGATCCTGGACACATCTTGTGGTTTCTGCCTTGTTCCCAGGCTGATGCTGTGACAGTATCACTGCCATTGTTACCTGAGCGCAGCTAAATGAAACCGGCGCGAACACCAGCCGCAGTTACAAACCGCTGCCTCAGAGCAGCACAGGCATCCTCATGTCCCCCGGTTTAGGAAGCTGGTATCGTTTCCCCTCTCACACACTCAGATGCACATTCCATAGAAGCTTGCAATATCACCAGTGCTGCTGAGGCAACCGTTCAGCAGTTAGGAAATGCTGGCCTTTTTGATGCCTGAGCCCTAGAAATGGAAATCGCCATCCAGTCCTCTGTGCAACCCCAGTTCCCCAACACAGCCCTGCTCTTGTGTAAGCCTTAGTGAGGAGGACAAATACCCTTCTTACAGGGGCCCAGGGACAGCCCAAGTATGCTGCACAAATAGCTGAGGTACAGAATGTAAAAGGGATGGTGAGCCTGCTGCTGCCCTGCCAACAAGGTCAGATTTCAGGCTCCTTAGCACTGGGTGGTGTTTTACAAGGAGACACCAGGAAGGGTGCAGGCAGGATGAAAATAAACAGGAAGGCAGAGGGCATCACACTGAGCAATCTACCTCCTGCTCAGCTGAACAATATGCAGGAGAGAGTGCCTGCAGTCCCACTGCCACAGACAGCAAGGCTTTCTGTCAACCCCATGCAACATCCTACAGTGACAGACTCAAAGCCACGTGGCTCACAGCGACCTCCTCCGTCTCAGCACCATCTGTAACCTCACATGATGAGCATTCAGCCGTGCACTGGGCCCACTGAAAGGGGGGCGAACAGTTGGGGAAAAAAAAAATTAATTAAATAAAAAAAATTAAATCAATCTCAAGACAGTGAAAAGCACTGCAAGTCAGGATACAGCACTCTGTGAGACTGGGCACCCATCTCACGTTCTCTCTGAAAAGTCTTTAGACATCGGAAAATGACTGGCAGCCATCAAAGTCCCTTATTTTATTGGAAAAAATAAGCAATACTGGGCACACCTGGGAAGCACAGAACTGCAATGGAAGGGCACACAGCCCTTTGTTTGTTTAGGTTTTTGGTGGTGGTGGTGGTGGTTGGTTTTTTTGAAATGCTATTTGTGGTTAAGGTCAGTGCTACAAAGCTGCAAACTGGTTACATTATAAATGGGTTACTTTAAAAATAATGTGCTATAGGCAGAGATGCAATTCAAACCAAAAATCAGACTAAGTTCTGCTCATTTTTCTATATTACGGGGGGAAAAGCGCGCCTGCGTATTGTCACCAAAGAATATTAAGTATCTGATTGTTTCAGACAGGGCCAACACTTCCATTTATATTCATTTATCACTGCAAAAAGAATTCCTAAGCCTGCAAAAATCCCTGAAAAAAACCAAACCACAATAATAAAGAAAAGCAACCATGTGATATATTGGTTCATTATTTTTTTTAAATTTAGATTGAGATTTGACAAAGCTGAATTCTTGCAAAACAGACTTGAAACCCTTACTAATGCAGAAATACAGCAGTTACTGTACCTCTTAGAAGACAGTTGTGTTATGACTTGCACAGCTTCGAAAGCACACGATACCAGAACAAACGGGATTACAACCTGTTTAAAACACAAGCTACGTTTTGGTTTACAGCCATATTTACAAAACAACCTGGCAGATTGTGGGAAACATTTTTATACTTTTGAAATTATCACAGAGTATGAACATCACAAAACTAAAATACTGGCAAGGAAGGGTAGAAACTCATCTCGCAGGAAGCACGCTTAATAAATGAACAAACCCCCCTTCCCTGGTCATAGCTGAACTGCAGTGAAATAAGCCATGAGGCAAGATGGGAAACTATAATTAAAACACATTAATGATCCTCACTTCATTTATCCATTTTAGGACTGGTGATAAATACTTAAAACAAGGCTAGAAGACAGAACTGTTCAGATCCAATCTCTCATGTGACAGGCTGCAAAGCTCCAAGCATAATAGGGCAATCTCATCTCAACGACAAAAAAAAAAATACTCAGAATAGGGAGCGCATTCAGTAAGGCAAAGATCTCACTGCCCCTCCTGCAAAGCCAAGTCAGGCAAAGGTAGACAGTTCAGGAAGTGAAGGAGAAAACAACCAAGATAGAAACATGAATGTTGCCTTTTGTTCTTTCCAAAGTTGACTGGGAATCCTTAAGTTAGTAGTAGGAAGGCACTGCAACAGGCTAAACCCTTCCAGGCTTCCCATCCAGAAGATTGGCATTGTTGACTTATGTCCTGCAGTATACTTGTTAAGTCTGCTTTCTCAGGGACAGAGCTAGCAGAAAGCAAAAGCAGGAACTACTGCTACTTTTAGCAATCATCTGTAAATTCCATGTCTCCCATCCTGTTTGCCCCTCTACCTCTGCCACTGGCGGAATCTCTACTCAAACATTAGAAACGAGCTCCCACACCGTGCTGGCAAATAAGAAGTGCAATCCAATCTTTCAGAGACTATTAAAAAATAATATTCATTGTAAAATGACAACCTAATCAGTAGAGCGTTCAAAGCCTGTACTTAATGTAATGTAGATAGGGCTGATAATATACACGTATAGATCCTCAATGTTCCTACAGATATTATACTATAGGGAAAGCTTAGTGGTTTTAAAATAATCTAAGTCTTTTCGGCTTGAATTTCCATTTTCAGACAATAGGCTGATCTTATGCAGTGAAATTATACTTCCATGCACTTTAGCTTCTCTCTTTTGGCAATCAGAAGGGTCTGTCTCCAGAAATGGTACAAAGGCTGAAAGCTTCACACATGGTTAAGGCAGCTAATGAAGCTCAAATACATATACATGGTTTTGTAAATTGCAAAGTAACTACTGTGTGTGGGGCATGTTATTTATTAAACAGTTCTCAGAACATTTCACTGCGGTGAGATCACTAACCTTCAGCAGAAGCAAGCCTCCCATCATGAAGGGGCTGAACACAGTCAAGAAACAATAGACAGAGGCAGGATCAAAACTAGAGAAACATGAGAAAGACGTTACAACTTGTCCTTGAAATGGCATTTTCCATTAAAAACCACGGAGCATTTAGTTACTCCTGTAACAACCTGTGCATATATACACCTGCAAACAAGGCTTCCAGCTCTCTCTTCTCTTGCCCAAGTAGCAAGGATTGCCTACCTCACTTCTCCTTTCCTACAGCTTTCCTCTGCCTGTGTCTTTGGAGGTGCCACGCTGCTGGTGAGTGGCCGAGCTCTCTCAGCTCATGCTGCCAGTAAGATCTAATGGAGATTGAGATGACCTCATAACCAACAGGCTCAGGAGCAGAGAAGAAATAGCTATCATTATTCCACTGACTGTTGCTTTAATTCTGCTGTCCTGATTTTGCTAATCAAATTTATATTTAGCAAGCTAACTGTAGGAAGAATTTTTTATACCCTACTGTATCTCAAATCAATAAAACTCACCTGTTAACAGAAGCTATGTTTCCAGTACCAAAAAAGGCTGTCACTATGAAGAAGACCTAGGTGTATTTAAGGAAAATGCACCACAGAAATAAGAAGCAAAACAAAACCAGCATTTCCCCACCCCACCTTCATTCCAATTTACTTTCAAAATCCTATCATGAAACTACAAGAAGCTGGCAAGTTATTACAGCTTAACACTGCACTGAGAGATCCAAAGTATTGTCTAGTTCCACCCAAGACTTCACACATGACTGTCAATTTTAAAAGGCAGAGACTGCCTAGGTAAAACTTCAGAGCCTGTTCCGAGGCCCCGGCAGCTTGTGCCCCTACCTAGCAAGGTAGGAACACCCCTGGACCATAATCCCAGTTGGGCATTCAAACACACATGCTTTTGCAGAGAGTAAAGACAGATGCATGAGTACTGCACACCAAAATAGATGGCTTTATTGAGGAATTGGCCACAGAAGAGATAGTTGGCTACAAAACGAGACTAAATGTTCCTGTGCTGCATCCCTTCCAGGGCTTTGCTGCCCAGAGGTTATGCTGAGTCCATCCATTGCAACATGGCACTCCCCATTTTTCTTGAGGGAGGACAACTCTGGCAGTATCTGTATAGCTGGACCCCAACTTTTCCACCTAGTACAACACTTGCTGCTATAGGAGCCCATGAAAGATAGTTTTCTACCTCCTGAGCCCTTTGGGGCCCATTATAGCTCACATCTCTCCAATGTTTTTTAGCTGCTTTTTTGCATCAGGCAGAGGGTTAGTGATGATGGCTGCTGTTGCCAGATCTCCCTGTTATAGCTCCTGCATTGGATCATTTAAAGTCTCTGCATAAACAATTTGCAACCAACAGCTCAGCAGAATCATTGGGATTCTGCATGCAATATTTTGGAAGGATTAGGTCAGCATAACTAACGAAATTATGCTTCCCAAGAGCATCACATCATTTCAAGTTTACTAACACAGCAGTCTAACAGCATAGTGCAATTCTGCCAGTTAAGATTTATCCCCAACAACAGGTCTGCAATAAAGCAAACAGAAAATATACCAGTAGCACATATATCTAATCAAAATGCTAAGTATGAGCAATCAGAATCTTCTGGAAGAACAGGCTATAGCCTATAGGTGCCTCAGCACATGCTGACTTTTAGGACCCCATACAGGATCCTTGAGACAGTCTTAAGATAGGCGACTCACAGGTTGTAGCTGCAGTGTGACTGCTCTTCTAGAAAAGGTTTCTCTTCTAACACCACCAATAAACAGCATCTAAATTAAAAAGGCCACAGCACCTTTTGAGCAGGTGTGTATCATACCTGTTCTCTGCAAAGGAAACCTGCACATTGTGGGGTTTTTTCCCTGAAGCTGAACAAAAATACAATCACATTTTAGATTAAGATGAGATTAAAGTAGTGCTACATTCAAGTGAAAAAGCAGTATCATGCTGGTGCTTTGAAAAATGCAATTGGATTGTTTGACTTCTGTTTTGGCTACTGACAGACAGTGGTAGCTTCACTAGAAGTTTATTTTTTATTAAAAATACCAAAGCAAATTAAATCAATACATTTACTGCAAGGTGACTCAGCTGCTTTTCAGGTATACTCTTAAGCAAACACAAACGTTCAAGGCACAGCAAATCATTCTGCCTCCTTCCTTAGCACTGAACTTCCTTCTCATGAAGTATCTGTTGTACTTCCTCTGCTGCAGGTTCCCAAAATCCAACAGCAGTGTCCCAAGTTCCAACAGCACAGACTCTGCAACTGCAATCCATCCTCTTGCATTTTCTGTCAACTGTATATAAAGCTTGTTCTTACAGGAACCAGTGTTGAGGCATCTCCCTCACCAGCTCCAGCAATGACAACCCACCTGCACCAGAAATTCACGTGTTCTAGACAGGCTCATAATTCCCCTCACACTTTCACACCCATCACACCACTGCTGTCAAATACCTTTCACTTAGCAAACGCAGTCCCACAATGGAAGAGAAAAATGACACTGTCAAGCCTATACAATATTAAAAAAGTGGTTGCAGTTTCAGTTAGAGTCATGTAAAATAACTATGTTAGTGAACAAACACCTCTTCTCTCCCGAGCCCAAATAATTTCTGATTGCAGAAACCATCTGTGATACAAGTAATTCTAAATCTGCTTCCAGGAAGGTTTCATTAGACTTCCTCCTCATCTCATCTGGCTGGCCATGGCCAATGTCTGCCCCCTAACATACTGCCAGACTCTAAAAATGAGAACGACTTCAGTATCACCTTTTCCAACCCATCTGTGAAGTTTGAACGAGTTCCTTCCAGCCAAAATGTAATAGAAAAACCCAAACTAAAACCAAGACTCCTTAGAAGGAAGAAGCTTACCTCAACTGTAGTGGTCATAAGAGATGAAACTTTTCAAGCTGACCAAAGAGCCAGACTCCAAAACAGTGCAGTTCATACAGAATTTTTTACTACTTTATCAAAAAGCATAATGTTCAAGACAATTGTCTTACGAGCAACATGAGCCAAATCCCCTTTACAAGCTTGTGTTTCTGGTGGCCACCAGGCTACAGGTTTTGACTGCGGGGCCTTCTGTACCAAACCCACCTTCTCCCTGGAACACGGCACCCGGAAAAAGGATACAAAGAAGAAGGCCCTGCGCACATCCTGGAGGTGGAGCTGTCGAAACGGAGACGCACCGGTGACACAGGGAAAGTTGAAAACAGCCAGCTGGAACGACAGCAGAAGAGGCCAGTATCAAATAGCTACTGATGGACTTTGACAGAACCACCTTATTTTTACTGAAATGAACGAGGAATAAACCCACTTCCCTATCAGCTGTTATTAGAGTAGTATTATGGTGAGGACTGCAATCCTCTCCCATATTTCCATGATACTTTAACGACTCTGCCAGAAAGACTGTACAAATGGGATGATCAAATGAAGAGCAGATCTTTCACTGTCACCTACACTAAAAATGAACTACTTTGCCTCAGATTTATCATCATCTTTTTTCAACATAAATATTCTTCCTACGCACAGAGACTTCCACAGCTCACAAAAGCATGTGGACACAGGCCTACAGAAATAAAAGACTGCAATTATCCTCAGTTGACTTATGTTGTGAGCAAGAATACTAAAATATTCATTGTCTTCTTCACTCAGTTCTCACCACAACATCACTTGACCTGAAGAAAAACTGTCTTCATGGAGTTTAAGAGGTCAGTGAACTCCTTTTCACTGGGGAAAAGATTCAAATAATAGACATTCAACACTGACAACATTTTAATTAAGAATAATCTCACATAAGAGAACCGAGTTGGATTCTCTAACACAAGATTTACTTTGTGGCATATATTAACAGGCATTCTAGAGATAATTTTTCTAGCCTAACAATGGGAAGCAGGGGTGAGATCATTATTGTTCCTTTCACTTAAAACAAAAGTCAAATGACATACGGGGAGAGAACAGAGAGCTTCATTACAGATTACCTATGTTATTTTCATTTGTGTTTGATTAATAAAATGTTAATGACTCTGTAGTGCTGCTTTAACAGAATTTTATTTTAAAGAAACAGAATATCGGACCACCTCTGACAGGCAAGCGTCAGAGTTGCCTTGTTACAAGATGCAAAAGGTAGAATGGGCTCTAGAGTTGAAGAGAAGAAATGTACATCCCTCAGATGCCTGTGCTGTGCTAGAAACTTCTGACTGCAATTAAGGGCTCACATCAGGGTACGTTTTTACATTTGGATTCCTTCTCTGTCACTTAAGATGCTACGAAACATGCTCACACACAACAGCACAACTGTACATGGCATAAACAGCAATTCCTGTTTCTGACATTCAGCCTTAAATTGGTAAATCCTGTTCTCTCTTGAGTTTAAAAAGTGTCTCCCTTGCAGGAGAGTCACAAAACCACAGCACCTGTCAGGCCTGCTCTTGTGACTGCTTTTGCTCAGATTTCACCTCCCAGCACCTCTCCTTAATTATGATGAGCTGCAAAAGGAAGGGAAGGTGCGTACTGCCACCTCTCTTACAAATGACTTGCTGCTCCCACACATCCATAACCAGATTCTCTGTGATCTGCGTGGAGGATGATGCATTAGGGAGAAGGAGGGGATAGCTGTGCCACACACCTGCCTGGCTCTGAGCACCCCCCAAAAGCCCTGCAGCAGCAGGCGCTTTGCCTGTAACAACCGATTGGTGGCACAGCCACAGTTTGTTAGCCCCATGACCTGATCTAAAAGCGAAGTGGCAGCATGAACAGCATGGACTTTGTCAACTGCTAACACAACATGCTAAATTCTAGGGTGAAAAGTTGCACTGATACCCCCCTCTCCGAGCAAATTCGAGAATGTAATAATTCCAATTTAGTCTCTGTTTTTTTGTCTGTCTAACAATAAATAAACCACCATCTTTGAGGAAAAAAAGAGTGGTGAGGAAAAATCAAGTAAGAATCCTGGCATTTCCCATGGGTCATTATTTTTCAGCCTCTCGCACAGACACTCCTGACTCTGCAGTCAGAATAAAGTACAGTGACACTGCACTTATTCTAAGAGAGTTACTGAACCTCATGCTGAATTAGCACGACCCTCAATGAACAGAACTTGGTAACCTACAGCACAAACCACAAAGTCACACTGATTCCTGCATTCCTATGAATGGGTCTAATGTAGAATATCTTCAATAATATCAACTATAATCTCTCTTACAGAGAGGTTGCATAAAAGAGCCGATACTTGTTTCCCAAACTTAAAGAACTGCCAAGTGTTGCTCTATTAAAACTACTCAGAACATTTATTATATCCCTAAGGAAAAAAAAAAAAAGGTAAAGCTGATAATTAACTTGCTATAGCTGGAGCTATTACCTTTGGTTTGAGTGAAAGACCACAGTGCTGCAGTGCTTCTTGCTCCATATGTATCCACACAAACATCAAACCAGAAAGCACCAGTGGAAACAGAGCTTCATACCTGAAGAGCAGCATAACAATCTAGTAAGTGCAGTCACTAACATCTATGTAACATCAAACACTGACAGGTTTCTTTCTTCTTTGCACAAACAATATGCCAAACACCTAATGGCATTCTCCCCTCTCTTTTCCCATTTCTGAGTAACGCTCACAGTTGATTGAAGTTGTCCTTATCTTGACTCCTGAGCCTCTCAACATATATCTTTTCTGCCCTGTCCAGCAGAAAAGGGGAATGACAGAGCAGCTTTGGTGGGTGTCTGGCCTCCAGCCAGGGTCAAACCACCACACCAGCCTGAAAGTGTAGAAGATTTATCCTACAGCCAGGCCAGGCTAAAAAGGTCGAGTGTAAGAGTCTGCATGTGGATCAAAATCTTAAAGAGGGAAGCGTGAGGAAGGGGAGGCAGGAGGTTAAAATAAGTAAAAATGCTTCATCTGAAATGAGAGTATCCACAAAAGGCAGCTATTGCAAAATGTCTGCTCTAAGATATTTTATTCCACCTAATTTTCCAGTGTAATTAAATCCAGAGGATAAGTGGGAGGGGAGGTGGAAAGAATGGTTCCTATACTCCCCATTAATTATGCTTTTAAGAACAACTGAGTTGGGAAAAAAAAAAAAGGATTGGCTAACACAGTGTTTTCTTCATTTACAAGCTCTGAGGAATTGTCTTTTATCCAAAAAGAAGCAAGCCCTACTCGTTATGGGGACTAGCATCCCTTTGCAAAACGTACTTGCATGAAAATCTCTCTGGATAATATTTTCCTTTGGTTTAGGGCTACCTGTTTCCTCTCGCATGTCATTTAAGCCATGACTAGACATCAGTACTGAGCAGCTGGGAGAGAAGCTATTTCCTTTTATTTGCAAGCAGAAAAGTATGTCCCAAAGCAACAAAAGGCATAAACTAAAATGAACTTTCTTATTTTGGTGCAAGGTTGTTTGAATACATACCCTTCCAGCCACTGCTAGCTGAAAGGAGTGTTTATAATACCAAGAGAAATATGGAAGTTCCCCTGAAACTTTATTTAGGGAACTAACACAAACAAGGAGATAAGTGGTGAGACTACAGCTGGAAGGACACGTTAGACCTTTGATAGAAATGTTCATGAGATTCAGCAGGCAGTTTCATAATTAGCCCTTGATTTTCATATGTAAGATCAATCCAAACAGAGTGAGAAAGAAGTACCCTGTGCTGAGGAGCAGGTAGGTGGACATCAGGGAGAGCAATATGCTGAACAGTCGCTGAAAGAGAAACGTGGGGCTCAGGAACGGCACCACCAAGGAAGAAACTGCAATAAGAAGAGATCCATCAGTTACTACATGCAAAACGTTTCATCCTCAGTAACAAGAGAATGTTCTTCAAATCTTGATGCTTCATGTAGAGAAATTCAATACTGGTCATATCTGCCCTACTTTTCAAAAGTTCCTTTTCCTAAAGAAAACCCAATGTTTGGAGTGTTTAATATGTATCAAAAGTCATTTTGAATCGCTATCACATTAATTCAGTAGCTTTCTAGTTTACAACCCCAATAAAAATTTCCCATGAACTGCTGTTCCCTTAAGATACTGCAAAAGCACCATCCAAAAAACTGACTGTTTAATATGGCTCTAAGCACCACTCACCATGGCCCTGAGGACCTCCTGCAACTCAAAGGCTGCAGTTACAGAGCCATCACTCCACTGGATTAGGTTAAGAAACTTGCCATGTTTTGAGCTGCAACTGAAAATACTGGCAGTACAGATACAGAAACTAGTGCCTTATCAGCTTCTCTACTTGAAAGGTTTAAAACAGGAACATTTAAGGAACTACAGGGGCCATATCTGTTGTGACTCATGCCTCTTGCCTTTACCATGTAACGCATTTCTCTAAAGCAGGTGGGGCATCATAAGAGTTGCGTGTTGCTCCTTGCTCAACTGCCCAGCCAGCCCTGGTGAGCTGTCCCTAAAGAGACTCCACTAGCTGGGAAACTTCTGCAGGTGAGTTCAGGGCTCAGCGGTTTGCAGGTAGTGACAAAAGCTGGGAAGAGGGGAAATGGGCTACTGGGGGAGTAAGGAGGAAGAAAAGCAGAGGAGAAGTAGGCAGTGCTTGAAGCAAGGCAAGGGAGAAAGAAAAGAACTGCTGTGATATCTTTAAACCCAATTTTTTAAATACATGAATTTTATGTCTTCACAAAGAAGTACATTAACAAGTAACATTGGTGTGATTCTTCACTGCTGTATAGTACCCTCACGTTACTGAATCGCTCAAAGACTGGATCAACTGTAAGACATGATTCATAATCACTCTATTAAGGAACAGAAATAAAACCATAATATATGCCAAGTGCTCACTTGTTTTTATTGTCATAGTATACTGCAGTATTTACAGTAAACATATTGACAAGAGAGAGAGGGGGACTGTTTCTAAAACCTGTGGGTTGACACATTTTATTTCTTGGCTTTCAGCCTTGGCCACTACTACAGTTCTAAGTGACTTCATTTCAAGGGTGCTTCAGCCTTTCAGCATCACTTGTAGTTTTCTATAGCTAAAGGATGCCTGTCTCAAGGAGGAACTCCAGGGACCTCCCCACAAGATAGAACAGCTGAAAAGAAATTCAGTGTAGCAACCAGCCTCCATGAATGACAGATGTGTATCGCTCCCAGAGCGCAATCATAGATTGAGTGGATGGTAGATGGCAATTAGCCATTTCCTTCCATCTCTGAAGTGACACATCGGATATTAACCATCAAAAGACCTGCAGGTTCCTGATTGACCTAGACAAATCTCTGCATATCCCCTCTGCACTCTGTTGTGACCCCGAATTCCTGCAAAAATTTGGCAAGTTGCTACAATAGATTTCCACTGATGAAAAACTTTAAAAACCAGCATGCATTCGTTGAGAAATACCTGCTAACATAAAGGTGGTTCTGAAGAACGTGGGAAGCAGCTGGATTAACTTTCTGGGTTCTGAAGAACATGGGAAGCAGCTGGATTAACTTTCTGACTCCTGGTTTTATGTTTGTGGTTAAGGTACGCTGCACCAACCAGGCGGCGTGACAGCTAAAGCCACCTGGACAAAGGTCTGCCAGAACCCACCACCACTAACTCATCTGCCTGGTTCTCCAAAAAGCAGTCGTTCTTCAAACAAATAATTTTATGCCTACATTAAGGCTTTAAACAAGGCAGACTTCATATTCATCAGAATAAGTATCTGGGGAGTCTCATGTCCAGCTTATCGCTACTAGGAACGAATACTGATAACTGCATTTCTCACTGTATGACTGTACAGAGCAGTGCAAAGTGAGAGTGCAACAAGCAACAGTGTCATTCCTCCACAACTCAGTAACAAGATGAAGAGGAGTTTGACTACCTCTGATGTTGCCCACCTTGGAAAAGCTATAGTAGTTTTAATTCTTATAATGTCACACTTGTGGTAGATGCTTGTGATGAGAGATGCAAGTTGTGGTTATGCTAGTGACAGTGACAGGGCATTTCCCTACAACAGGACTATCCAGGACATGTTGGACGCCTTGGCTTTTTACCTGCTTAGTTCTGTGTTTAATTATGTAAAGCAACTTCAACAAATGCATAAAGCTCCTACCTTGTGTATATATCCATTTAAAATGATTACTTCCAGTCTGAAAGATTTTGCTAAAATATTCACTACCACCATGGGAGCAAATAGGCTTTCAGGTACATACAGTTTACTTCTCTTGTACGTTTCTTTTTAGCATAGAAGCATCACCCAGAGCAAAGAGAATTTCTAATAGACTTTTTCCTCACAACCCTAGACCTCCCTGCCCAAATCATCTCTCAGATGAAAAACATTTTTCTCTTACCCTTACACAGGGGAGAAAGATAACCTTTACCCTCAATCCCTGCTTCACTAAGCCAAGCAGGACATCTTTGATTTCATCAACTTTTCAACTACAAGGGATTCATCCACACAGAGATCTCCCATTATCTTGGCAAGCTATGAAGAGTTTGGAAAGCACAATGTGAAGGAAAATGCTCCCAAGAAAACTACATTACAGAGAGAGCATTGCTCACACACACACACTGATCACAACCAGTAGTATTAATCTTGAATCCCTTTGCTCAAACAGAAGCAGGATTGCTAAAACTGACAAGATCTGCTTAAGTTAAAACATCACCAGTACAGAAACACACAGGATATACAAGACATTCAGCAACTGGATAGCCAGAGCTGCAACTCTTCCATTAAGCAATCTTTAAATTCCTGGTCTTGACTTTTAGCGAAGAGCTGACTTAAAACTTCGCGTGAGATACGTTTAGGTGTAAAGCAAATCCCACATTCCAGATCACTCAGGGATAAACAGTGCCTAACATCACCTAATGGAGCTCTACAGAAAGTATTTTATAGCTGAAATACCAAAGGTGTTGCTTTACTGTAGTCCATAACCCAGTGATAATTACATTTGCTCTGTTTAATCTTAAGATTTTTAGAGTAGTGAAAAATCTATAGTCCTGGACATTTTCTTTAATAATTAGGCTGTAACAGATATCAAACATACATTATCATTACTTCACAGATGTTTTGCAAGGCAGTTCTGAGAAGCACTTCCATACCCCAAGGTTCCTCCCCATCAGCTGCAAATTCAAGTTTCAACTTAATGGAAATACAGCAACAGTCTTTCCTCAGTTCCCCAGGCTTAACTAGACTGCTCACACAACATACCACCCTTATCTGGCTCCAAGTGACACAAACAGGGAATTTACACCACCACATCCCTCAAAGGGGCATCCAGGATATTCAAAATATTCAAAAGAGAAGATAACAATATTTGTAAATTTAAGTAGTTTGCATTTTATTACAAACATACAAAGAATCTGTATTTTAAAGGACTTTCTAACACATTCCTCAAAAAACCTCAGGAAAGAGCAGTGACTGCATGTAAGAACTCTTAGGAGTGACACAGAAGAACATGTGCAGAAATGAGCTGTTAATAAAAAAGTGTCACTGCCCCTCACCCAACCAAAAACCCCACAAAGCATCAGCATACAAGCCTGGGAGGGAAGATGTTCTTACCTAGAGTCATCCAGCTAATAAACTGATTCAATACAGGCAATCCTTGCTTGTTCTTAAGACTGTCATGGGTACTGCTCACAACGTAGGTTGAAAGTGCAACAGTCAACATCTAGAAAGAAGAATCAGACAGTGAAACATGATTAACTTATGGATCTCTGCCATTCTATAGTAAATACGTAAACATGCTTAAGAGTTGCATAAACTCATCTGAATCAACTTAAGGCAGAGCAAATCTGGGACACAGTGTCAACTTTCCAGCTGTTCACAGTTTATGCTTTTCAAAACTTCATTCTAGGTTTGGGGTTTTTTTTATTCTTGCTGTTTATTTGTTGTATTTTTCAACAGTTTAAACAAGTACCCTGGACCACTGATTTGACATGATAGGCTCTTTGTCAAGGTTAACTCCTTAAACACTCATGTAAAACACAGAAAACATATGCCTCCGGTTTTCTGAGGAGCACCTGTCCTCAAACAGCAACCATGAAGAACTAGCAGAACCTCTGGCTTCACTGCAGGATCAGGTACAGGGTGAAGCTAGTTAAAGCAAGAGCTTTGCATGGGCACACAGCTTCTGTAAGCAGAGATGGCAGCAGCAGAGCAGATTTGAGATGGATATTATGAGATGGAAAGAAGCTGCCATCTTAGCAGACAGTTCAAATGAAACTGAACCACCTGAAGCAGAGCCCTCTGCCTTAGAGAAACAGTGAAGTCAAGAGACACCATTCAGTCATCAAGTAGGTGCAAAAAACCTTAGCAAAATCACCCCATGAGTCAATCAGTTTTGAAAGATGACGATTATCCAAGAAAAGGCTTGAGCCAACTTTTCCATTACTGCTATTTATTCACAGCTCTGCAGTTCCACTAAAAGACAAACCAAGCAGGCATGGTACTTTGCAAACATGTGCTTTAAAACTGCATTACAAGATATAATTGCTGTTGTAGCTTTTTAAGAGCAAAGTAACTACACAGTATTCACATCCATCACTCTTTACCATATGAATAGCTGCCATACCCCTGCCAGATGCAGTGGTCCCTACCCAGAGGATGCCCTTAGCGGTCAGCATTGGGTTTTGGCCCTGTTTCACCGATGCTCAGTATCTGCTGCTTCTATTTAATTTCAGGCCACAAGAACACATAACTTGTATTTCTGTGTGACATCAATAAGCTAGGTCAAGCACTAAGCCTCCAAAAGCTCAGGGAATTGGCCCCTTCAGACTTCTGATATTTATTTGGGATGCTTCTGCAGTATTCAGGCCAGATCTCTCCCCTTTGATATATCTTTTCAACTTCTTTTAGTGTCATGAGCTCTGCTATCCCCTAGATGCAGCTGAAGTCACTTTGCACTCACTTTATGTCATCTCCCATGATACATCTTCTGCCTTGGAAGGCTTGTGATGACCTGAGCACACTAGTAAACCAAATTTACTGTTGGTAGATATTTGCCAGTCTCCAGGGAAGAGCCCAGTATCTGCTTTTGAGACTCCCGTGTTGGCAGCTTAAATCATGTTCCAGCTGCTCTCCGCTTTCACCAACACTGCCAGGACTCTTGAACCGCACAGACTCAACCTGGAGATGCAAACTGAGGAGAACTTGGCCTAACACTGGAACTAATGGGAGCAGCAACTGGCCTACACCTATGAAACTTCTGGAGAAGTGAAACTGGTGTTAACTTCAGGAGGGAAAAAAGGAAAAAAAAGACAAAGTTGTCCAGTAAGCACCGCGGCAGTCTAGCTGATGGATTAGAGCTAACTCCAGCTTCCACCATTTCTGAAGATGGCTTCTCAAAGATAGAAACAGCATTAATCAAAAGACAATTTTCTCCTTGCCATAGCAAACAAAATTCAGCAAAAAAGTTATTCCTGCTTTAATAATATCAAGAGACAACCTGAGACAATTTTCAGAAACCGAGGGTGTAATTAGCATCTTCTGCCCCAAGCAGACAGTGACATGTATCACAACTTCAAAACCTGATCTGAACAGAACTGCAGATTTTGTAACAGCAAGGTCAACGTAACCATATGAGGTTACTCAAGCTTGCAGTTTTACTTTTTAGAATGTCTGTAGCTACACACTTTCGCTGAAAAATCTTTTTGATGATGCTGTTTGGTTGTCTGGGACTTTCTTCATTAAGGCTAATATCTATGCTAGAGATCAATAGTGTCTAGGTACAAAAACCCCAGTGAATCAATTAAAATGGCTTCTCAGATCCATACAGGTATGTAGCTCATACTCAATTGCTAAGGTGGACACTGTGACCCATTCGTGGAGAAACCAACACAAACACACATAGTTCAGGACCGGATCAAAGGAAAGGATCTTTTCTGTGGAGGACTATGTGCAAACTGACAGGTTTTTTCTTTTTCTTTTTTTCCTTTTTCTTCTTTTGGCAACTGACAGGGTCTCTGACAATCTGTGTTTCTTTTTGACCAGTAAATGTAATGGAACACGCTTTGTTCCTTACCAGGCATATTTTCACTACAGGCTAATTCCCAGATCAAAAAGGAAGCTCACTTGGACAAGAAAGAAGAAAATGGTCTTCAAGAGAGAAAAAAAAATCATCATAAACACAACAAAAAGCCTAGGCTGTGCTGAATCCCTCTCTTTCTTGCACTGAAATAGGAAGGGAACTGAAAAGGGAAGTGTTTTCATTTAGATGCAATTCTAAAACAAATTGCAAAGAACAATTCAAGCAACAAGAATTACTTGAGCCTTTGGGAAATACTACCTTATTTCTTGAATGAAAATGCATCTCATCCTAAATGAGCAGATGAAAAAAATTGAGGTGAGGTGAAATGAAAGATTTAAGAGGGTTCTTGCACACAGACACTATCAAAACAAAGAGGAAAAGGATTTAAATATAAGGAGTCAGGGCATCCTGATCAGAGAAGTGAGAAGTTTGGTTAGATCAGTAGGCTTTTTGCTAAAAGGGAAAATGAACTAGTAACACCCCAGCCATTCCCTCTCCATTGTGTAATTCAAAGGCTTTTAGTCCGAGCTCAACCTATAAAAGCAGTTAGCAGAGGTGCTAAGGGAACCCCAAGACAAACCATAAAGACTATGAGGAGGGGACACCATATTTTCCCTTCTGTTTCACTTTATACTTGCCAGGAAAGTGGCTCACAGAGAAGTCAGACCTGTACGAAATGAATCTATCTTCTCATTCCCTAAAATAAGGAACACCAATCAACCAAACTTAGTTTCCTGTCTAGGAAGGAACAAAGTTATCAGAGGAACACATAGCCTTCAGTGACTGCCTTCAAACAACACTTGTGGGGGAGTTGCAAAATCTACTCTTAAAAAAACCCTTGTCAGATGCAAAGCAGGAGCCTAATCATGGGTGCTTATGTATGAGTATCAGTGCCTTGATCACTGCCTGTCATTGCAAGTTTCATCCGATTACAGAATTCATTTTACCCTTAAAACTGCCTGGGAGCTGTAAATCAAAACTCATGTGCCAGCATTTTTGAACATTACCCCCTTCCCTGTGTCCACTGAAAACTCAAAAGAAAAAGGAGACCAAGGGAATTCTATTGCTCTTATGACATTTTCCTTTTATATTCCTGCACGTTTCAAAGCAACTAAACACAATTTAACTTCAAAGCAAGTTATTTATGTGAAAAATACTAAAAATG
>VZTU01022987.1:4863-26977 GCA_013400835.1 Zapornia atra
TTAATGTTGGTAAAAATACAATGGTTTTGTCTTAGATTTAGATGTTGTAGCTGGATCTGTTGTAAGAAATAGCCGAGAATTCATAATAAAGAATTTAAATACTTGTGTTCCATTTAGTCAAAACAGGAAGGAATAAAGGTGTGTATTGGAAGCACAGACTTTAACCCTTTTGCTTAGTATTTTCCCTGTGCAATGTCCCTGAGTGATATGTATTCATGTCTAAATATCAGAAATTTATCTGGTAACATGGTTCTGGTTCTGTTTTTCTTGAACTAGATTGAGGTATCCAGACACAGAGGTACAAACAGATACTGTTAAGTTTTGTGGATTGTAACAATTGTAATTCTGTTGCTAAGATTTGGGGTACACAAGAACTTGCTGATAAAATGCTACCCCTCAGAATGAAGTGTAATACTAGGTGAAGAGCTCATTTAGGGATTGTCTTAGCACCTGTCCAAGTTAAAACCAGAAAGTGTTTAACTGTTAAAAAAACCTCTAATGGAAAGATCCTACTTCATCTAACACCAGAAGAATTACAGAAATTATTGAATACAACTAAAGACTTCAATAAACATTAATTTTCTTACCATGCTTCATGTCTTCTGCTTTTTTTTTTTTCTTTTTTTCCCACGAGTGTTACATATAAAGCATCCTTAAATCTCATGGGAATCATCTATACATCCTGCTGCAGTGGATTTTCATCTTTCTGAACTCACTGATAGCAAAGCTGAAACAGACCAAGGCAAAGACTCCCAAATCTGCGGAGCTCAAGCAAGGATCAGAAGCTTTTTCCTGCAGGGAGATGTGTTCATCCCTTTTCCAATTTGCCTCTTGCTACTTCCACTGCTATGACAACCTCTGTCTTGCAATCCATAATAGATTCTCCAGATTCTTTCTTCACTTAAAATGAAAAATGAAAAAAGAACAAAAAACAAAAAACAAACCCACCCAAAAGCAGACAGATTCCACTAAAACCCACCTAAAATTCAAGTGTTGGCCATAAAGTTCATGAAAAAGCTAATGAATGGTTGTGGAAATATTGGTTTTGAAACTTTAGACTGGATTGGGTATAGTTTAACTGTAAAGTCCAAGGAATAAAGGTGAAGAAAGCCATATTCACATATGAATATTTAAAACTAATTAAAGCCTGTTCAGTGGATCTGGAAATTCTTTGTTTGATATGAAACCTTTCTAATTATTAACTAGATGATGCTGTGACAGCATGTTTCTTACCAGTAGACATGATTAGACATTAACTAGAGGTGTCCTACAGCATTCAATGAACAGTTTTTTTGAGTCAATCACATTATTTCTCAAAGCTAGTTATGAAGACATAAAGTTAACAAATTCACTTTTTCTAGGTGTTGTGTACAAAAGCAGTCACTTTTTTAAATGCACTGCTAAGTCAACCAGTAAATCCCAAATTTTAAAAATTATTTTCAATTTTAAAGTGTTTATTTACAGAGCTTTGATAGATCTTTACTAACTCTTTAATTTTTAATTTACTTTAAACATTTCCTTACTTTTCAGTGGGGAATCTTTCTTGCTGAAGAGTCTAAAGTAAATTATAGGACTTTCATCATAATGTTTTAGTCTGCTTCTCCTGAGAACATTCTATGAAGCAGTAAATACTGCACACCAGCAAAATATTCCTATGGTTCTCACCTCTTTTTGCTGCTTAGTTAGGTTTGTGGAGAGTGATATTTTTATGTCTCTAATCGATATGTCAAGGCTGATGATTTTGATTGAAGTAAAAATATAAAAGAATATTTCCTTCAGGAATCTCCAGGGAGAGTAATCTTTGAATGTATATAAAGGATATAGTGTCATTGCAGTTATATGCCTGAGGAAATTCAGGAATAGAGTATATTGTAGTAGGTATTACAATCACTGCAAAATAGTTTTAAGCTGCTTTTTTGTTTTGGTTTGTTTTGGGTTTTTTTTTTTTTTGTTTTAAAAAAAGTTAAAACAACACGCTTACATAATAAAGTGTAGATTGAATTGTTGGGGTCTCTGCCCACTCACACCTGTACTTCTGTACCATGTTTTCCCATTGCCCAGCTACACAAAGGAAAAACAAGAGTTCAAACCTCCATTCTACTATGTGTAGTTTAAGCAAACATTTGCAGATTATATGACAAAGTAAACAAAATTACGGTGTGAATTCCCAGCTATTTCCTCATATCTTCACTCAATGAAGTTTCATATATGTGATCAAAAGTTGTGACTATACCATGGAAAAGCTTGGCTATTACTAATAGACCACATGGGCCATTAGGTCCTCCTGGTTCAGAAGGGTGCACAGAACACCCCGGTCACATCCTTACAACCCCAGAAAAAAATATTCACAAGATATTTAGTAAATATAAATCTTGCAATAGAAAATTATGAACATCCCAGGAAGAATTTCATCAGCAATGTCTTTTCTACTGTGGAAAGGAATTAAACTGATCTTTGAGGAAGTAAGCATTGCTTCCTTTGAAGAAGATGTCTAATGTTTTCTCTGATTGCAAATCTGTTTTCTTATTTACAAACTGTAAAAAGGTAGTTCTTCGGTCTAAATCTGGTGACTTGTGGGAAAACAAACAAACCAAAACATCATCATAAATCACATTATAGCTTTGGTTGTCTCCAGTGACTCTGAAGAAGATCCTCCTCTCCCCTAGGTTCCATCTAAAGTTTTCTAGAAGACAAAGGAGAGAAATAAAATCATCCTGGCTCTGGAAAGTGCCCAGCACAAACTTTGAACTAATTAGATTTTATGCAACACAAATATTCAGCATAAATATGGTGGAAATATTGTAGTGTAGTCTCTTTTCAAACTGCTGTGACAATACTAGACATACACAACTCTTACTGAAAGAAGGAACTCTTTGAGAATGTACCCCTGTTCTACACTTTTGGGCATTTATTAGCAGTTTAAAAAGTCGCTGTTTATGCAAATCCGAGAAAGGGCTGCATTCCCATGAAGGAAGTAGCAAACTTTTTGACAAAGAAAGTATCCAAAATATTGGTCATGATCTTATTCACACACACACACACATAATAAATTGCCCAGAAACCCCCACTGTATGTCTACCACTTAAAAAAAAAAGCTGCTTCTTTACTACTGGCTGTCAATTTGTAATGGGAAAATGTAATGTAATGTAATGTAATGTAATCTATGGTCCCTGATGGCAATACACTCATTAGTGTTTAGGGTGGATTATTTCTAGGCCCTTCTCAGTCATCTTTGAAAGGTCATGAAAAATAGGAGGTGTGACTGAGAACTGGAGGAAAGTAAATGTCACTCTGGTCTTCAAAAAGGGCAAGAATGAGGACCCAACCTACAGGACAGTCAGCACCACTTTCATCCCTGGAAAACTGATGTAACAGTTTATTCTGGGGGTCATCTCTAAGCATGTGGAGTAAAAGCTTATCAGAAGTGATCAACAAGGATTCACCAAGGAGAAGTTATGCTTGACCAATGCGATAGACTTATGATGGCATGACTGCCTGGGTAGATGAGGGGAAAATGGTAGTTGTTGTCTAATTCAACAAGGTTTTTGACACCATAAGATCCTTGTAAACAAGCATAGGAACTGTGGACTGGATGAGTGGATGGTAAGATGTGTTGAGAACTTTTTTGAATGGAAAAGCCAAGAGGGTTCTGCTAAGTGGTGGAGAGTCTAGTTGGAGGTCTCTAGCCAGTGGTGTGCCCCAAGGGCCAGGTCTTTATCTGGTCTTATTCAACATATTCATCAGTGATCTGGATGAGGAGACAATGTACTCTGAGCAAATTTGCTGATAATACAAAACTGGGAGGAGTGACTGACACACCAGAAGGCTGTGTTGCCATTCAGCAAGACCTGGACAGGCTAGACAGGTATGCAGAGGGGAAGCTAATTAAATTCAATAAGGGCAAGTGTAGGGTCCTGCACGTAGTCAGGAATAAATCCATGCACCAGTAGAGATTAAAGACTGACCTGCTGAGAAGGAGCTCTGTGGAGAAGACCTGGGAGTCCTGGTAGACAGCAAGCTCTCCATGAGCCACCAGTGTGTCTTTGTGGGCAAGAAGGCCAACATAATCACAGTGTTCATTAAGAAGAGCATGGAGTCTCCTTCTCCAGAGATATTCAAAACCCACCTGGACACAATCCTGTGCAGTGTTCTCTAGGTGATCCCACTTTACCATGGGGATTAGATTAAATGATAACCAGAGGTCCCTCCCATCCCCTACTGTTCTGTGATTCTGTGATTCTTTGCAATGGTTGTTCATATTAGTAAAACAGATCTTGAAACACTTTCCTCCAATATTTGCCTGCTCTACTTAGAAACAATTTAAAAATTCAATTAATTCTGCAGGAAGCAAAACAAAACCATTTATGATTTGGAGCAACTGAATTTCTAAGGAAAAAAAAAACAAAGTAAGTATAGCAGAAACTCGTTTAGTGTGATTTCATGAAACTTCTCTTTTTTTTTGCAATATATCCTCAAACCAATCTGCTCAATAACATACACTTGAGCTTGTCCCTTGACCCACTAAAATTAATGGAAGTTTTACTACTCACTTTAATGGGAACATGATGAGGCCTAATTTATTGTATTCAGGAAGTTAGTCCTTCATGAAGACAAAGTAGAAAAAGTGAGAAAAGATATGAGGAATCGATGTAATTGAACTTTGCCCAGGGTCCCATGAGAACCTACTGTTCTTACTGTTTTGGGTTTGCCCAAACATATTTTTTTTTCTTTTAAAAAATCTTTTCTTATCCTATTTTTTTCTGTTGCTCCATATCTTTTTTTGTCATTATTACCATTTAGTTGTGATGGAATTCTCTTTTCCTACTTTCTGGGTTAGCAAAACATAAAAGTTTCAGTGTCTATGATTCTAAACTTTTAATCTGATAGTAATTCTAACGATAAATATACTTCAAAAGTTTAGATTCGTTCCACCTAAAGAAAACCAAAGGTCCTCAAATATTAGTTAATATTAAGCAGACTCAGTAAGTCACTGATGCTAAATTAGAATATACAAGTCACTGTGGCCAGCTATAATAGAATTAATAATGAAATTAAGACACTGTCACTGAATGCCTGTATGTAGACATCCACAAGCATGCAAATTATCTGGCCTTTCATTATATTTAGTGGAGATTTTGTCAATGCAATTAATGAAGGTTAGAAAGCAATTAATTTAATCCGAGCATAAACAGCAAAGGTGGGATTTGCTTGCCTAAATATTGTTGTCTAGTGCCTTTTCAGATGCTAGAGAGTACTGAAGATATGTGCATAAGGCTGCCATAAATCACAGTGTTATAGAAGATCTGTACCTTTCTGGAGCAGCAGCTGGAGACTGGGTTGGGTGCTGCTGTAAGGAAAGACATTTTGGAGTATCTGAAATAATTCCCACATTTAACTGAGTAACTCCTCAGGCTTTATAACATTTATGGCTTAGTTCTCCATTGACTATGATATATAACTTCTGCTACATAGCATAGGTGACAGGCACCTTCTGACACCTAAATGAAGAACTATTTTTGTACTGTCCTGTCTAGTCATCATTCTCTAAGTTACTGATTAGTAAACTAAATCAGTAATTTGGAACACAGACCAAAGATGCTGATTTTGTTATTAATGCTTTGGTTCTGAGTAAAATAACCCCAAAATTGCTCGGACAGCTCTGTAATCTTGCTGCTAAACCAAGGATTTATACCCAAACTCCTTCCAGGTTTTAGTATCTTTTACAAATATTGGTAAGAGTTAGGCAGACTTTCCGAGTCTATTTCCTTAATGATGATTTTAAATGCTTTATGGCATGGAATTTCTAAACACATGTAATGAGAAGGGACATCTGAATAAAGGAGTGCAAAGTCTTCTCATGCAGTGCTCTGAGAGTCAGGTTACTTCTGAATACAGACTTATACTGCATGCATGAAGTCATATGAAATCAGTATGCTTGTTGAGCAGATTTCTGAAGCAGATGTTAACTCACGTGTCTGGACTTTTGAAGATTGATATAATCTCTGTACTTTAATGACAGATTTTTTTATAAAGATAGATTTATCATTTAGCTGATTGATATTTTATCTAAACAGTAGACCAATTATTGTATTTGTAACATTTTATCTTGTGACGTTTTTCCTTTTAGTTATGCTAAACTGTATTTTATTTTCTCTCCCATTCTTTTCCCCCAACATATTTGTTTTATTTTGTTTACAGTTCTGATGTAATTCCAGAGTAATTTTCTGGCTTCAGTGGATTTTATCCAGATGTGTATTGATGATTAAACTGAAGGATTTTGTCCCTAAGTCTCTTCCTCCTTTGTATTGTTTTTAGTATTTTGAACTTTCCTCTATCTTACATTAGTCCTTCAGCAAGAGCTTCTTAAGCCCCAGGATAGCCCTCAAAAGCAGTCTAATGTGGTTTAAGCAAAAAAGAATGCTTGACCTATTCCATAATGGGAGCATGCTATTTGCAGATAAGGAAGCATGAGTTATAAATTTTCTGCCGGCAGCTCATGATGGATTTGAGAGTTACATATTCACGTTGTCTAGCCAAAAAGTGCCTCCTTCATACAGTGGAGAAGGAAAACAAACAAACATTTTGCTTCCTATTAGTGGGACATTTGAATGGGCTGCCACAGAACACTGTAAAAGGGTAATCTGACATTCTCTGATGATTCTCCAAGTGTAGGAACATACTATGATTATTAATTGGTTCAGACAGTTTTAAAATTAGTATTTAATAAGAAAATTTATAAGAGAAATCAGACTCTTTTGAAAGTAGGAATGAGTAGGGTGGGGGATGTTCCTTGGAAGAAGTTGCTAGAAGATATGTTTTAAAGTGGAAAGGATTCAGCTTGAATGTATAGTAAATTATCAAGCTATACAAATGGCTTGTACGGCTCTTTTAAAAACTAAATTTCTCACTCCTTACATCTATTTCTCAAATAGGTCACTTCGAAGGCAAATTCTCCTTTTTGAAGGAAAGTAGCACACAAAATTTCATTTAGTGCTTCTCGGGTTCCTGTAAAATTAATACAGCAAAATGTAGGAAATCGCAATTAACATTTTTTGTATGTGTGTGTTATAGAAGAGTTTTACTTTTAAGCAAGAAGCTTAGGCATGTTCTGAGAAGTGCTACTAATTCCAGTTCTGGCTATGTATAGCTTAAAAGTCCTTGAGGGTTTACACAGATGTGCCATCACCACCTATGAAAACCAGGCGCCGAGTTATCTCAGACTGGGTTTGCAAAAAAGAATGCAAAGGTCCAGTCTGTGGCATCATTGGTAAGGAAAGGGTGCCATTTAATTACAATGTTCTGTAATTGTTTGTTGTTTGTTGGACAAAGTTGTGTTTAGAAGTAACACCGTACTGTTCAAGCCTTTTCCTCGGAGAAAATGGAGGTGGAGAACTTGAAATGGAATTCAAGCAAATACTGTATGTTGCAAGTGAGACCATCCACATATTTTTCCTTGAGGTATGTCAGCAACCCAAATTATACATTAGTTTTCCTTTTTACAGAAAGGTAAATTGAAGAGATCAATTCTTTTTTTAATCATCTTTACTGGTGAGGATAAAAGACAGGCTTTAGCAAAAGGCACTTAAAATGGATTTTGTTTTGATTTTCACATAAAAGTATATTCCGAGTTCGAAATTACTTAAAATGTATTAAGAGTAGGGATAAGATTGTTACATTATTCTATTCCTGTAGTGGTCAGATAGAGATATGTAAGTCATGATTTTCTAAGGCAAGTTGTCCTTTCAGAACATGATGCAGATTCATAAATGGCATCACTTTGAGTTCAGTTCCCATATGTGTTGAACAATAAATATTGATTCTTCAGGAGAGTGGTACAAAAAGTTAAGATGAATTGAAAATAGATTGCTCAGGTCTCTTTACATTTGAGTCAAAGAACTTAGTCAACTATTTCAACATCCCTTTTTCCCCCTTCTTTTGTAAAAGTTACCATTATATGCTTAATTAAAAACAAAACAAAACAACCTGATTTTTCTTGTTCTAAGAAGGAAAAGGATTTATCTTTTTTTATGAATGCCATAACTTAATCTATACCTATAACCAAAAGACATTAAACTTTAGTTGTTCTGCTGAAAAAATACTACTATCATTGATTAAAATAAAAAGAAGAAAAAGAAAAGAGGTCTAGTACCTCTGGATGGTGGTATACTAAAGGATCCTAGAACTCTTCCAACTTCAGATATGACTAAGAATTTGAACCAGTACCACTTGTAGCTTTGTGACCCATCAAAGCCTGACATGGTATCACTGTTCTTACAAGAAAAACTTTAACTTTATAGTTTCTACTATCCCAGAAATCCTAAAAATACAGAATATAAAATAAGAACCTAAATAGATAAGAACATATAATTAGTTCCATCAAATAAACAGCCTGTAGCTGAAAAGTATGTGGAATTTTTTTTCTTCCTGGACAGTTCTAGGTAAGGTAGTACCTACAGATACAATGATCACAGATTTATTCAAAGGACGTGCATAATGATATACTTAGTAGATAAAGAATATGGCTTTGAGGAAGTTTTCACTATCTTCAGACTTCTTATACAGAACTAAATACAAAATCTACTGAGTCAGCAAAGGTAGATCCTCGCTTTTCGACGCTGCAAAAATTGGAAGTAGATCTGGCCTAAATGCCACCTAGTATTTTGTGCTGAAAAAACATGGCTCAATTGTATTGCCAGCTCTGTCTGAACTGAAAATTGCTCAGCACTAGATGTTATGTTCTGCCAAAACAGGCCACAGGTATCTGTGGCCTCCTGTGAGCATTCAAGAGACTAGAATGCCCCCAGCAAGTACTGTAGTGAAGGTCAAACACTCTCTGCAGACAGTACTGCACAGAATCCTGAATGTCTCTCTGACATTCAGGGATTTAGCTTCAGCCTTGAATGTCACGAAACAAATGACATGCAACACTCAGGCTGGAGCATGCCTCCTGCATCAATTCATCTTGAAATGCTTCTGGGAATTAGGCAGAGTTTGACATAATTTGTACAGAATCATTTATGACTACCACAGAACATTTCTATGAAATAAATGTTATCACAAAACATTGCCTTAATAAAGAATTAGGTTGTTTTTTAATCATCTGCCTTCCTTAGTTAAAAATAAATATACTAAGCCTTCTTCAGTAGTGTATAAATCATGCTGGTTTCTGAATTGTTAAGCATCACTCACCACACTCCAAAGCTAAGAGCAAGGATGCAGGATCCAAACAGGTGTAGTTACATGGGGAGTGCATGTTATTCATTGTCTAGAATCCTTGGCTATGCCTGTGCTAATAAAGAAAATGCACGACAAACTCTTCTTCGGCCCTGCTGCCAGCTGCCTTGGCACAGCTTATTTCTGTACAGATAAATTCTCTTTTGTCCCAAACCATAGTAACTACATCCAGATTGTTTGTGAGGAGTCCCTGGCCCATGCTAAGCATCAAACTGTGCCTGGGCATAGTCTCTGAGAGCACTGGCTTATAAATCCAAAACTATTTCTGGGACCATACTAAGAATTTAACAGTATGAATGTCCACATACTGGTGTGCAAGTCTGCGCATTGACCCTGTTTAGTTTGCCAGAATGTATGTATTCTGAGTTGTTTGGTATCTACCAAATATGTTATATGTGCCCATGTCAGGAATAATGGAAATAGAAAACATGACAGTATTGATATGAGGAAGAAGTGAATGGAATTGGCTTACGGTGAAACATGAGCTCTGCAAAACTTGTAACACTAGTGGAGAGTGATTTTTTTCTTCCTTAACCTTCAAGTTAAATAGCCAGAAGATCCTTTTCGTGTATGTGAAATTACTTTCAATATGTTTGCAGTTCAGTGGTGTCTATCATCCTGACATCATACTTATCCTGTATGTTGATGAATAAAAAAAAACCATTTTGATACATGGAAGCAATTTATTATGCATTCTGCTGTTGGGGAAAAAAAAAAAAAAGAAGTATACAAAACAGATATATATGATATATGATTATTTCTGAAGCCTTCAATACTATCAGCCTCCAACAAGCTCTGAGGTCATTGAGCGTTATTTATGATGTTACACAGTGGATGGCACTTCGGGTTATTAGCACACAGTTGACAGCCAAACGTAATTGTGACATACAGTATAAGTACTCCAGCCCTTCTACAGAATAGAACAATGCTCTCACCCGGTTGTGTATGAAACACACAGATGTATGCACAGATGCTGGACAGAGGATGTGTTTAAACAGGGGCAAAACTTCTTTGATGCAATTGTCAAAAGGAAATATATATGAAAATACATATATGTGAAAATATATATATGTTCATAAGTATTTCATCAATCTTTGCTGCTTTTAGGGTGAGTAAATGATTTATATGGTAAGGTTCATTGCATTATATATAAAAATTTATTGGGAAAAAGGAAAGAAGTCCAGAAGTTGAAATATTTAATATTCAAAAAGAATGAATAATTGAGCAAAGCATACAGACTCCAGTCTTATTAATGTTAATATCAATAACATTAATGATGAAGCTTTACTCTTGCCTGTACAACGGTACAGATCTGAAATGAATTAAAGGAAGACGTGTGTAGTAGTTATTGTACTAACATATATTTATTTCTTTTTCATTTAATGTTCAACAATTTTCACAAAGGAAATCTACAAGATTCTTGCAAGCTAAACTTCTGTAAAGATATTAATTCCCAATAAACCTTGCAAGAATTTGATTGGTCTTCTGGGTTTGGGGTTTGGTTTTTTTGTGTGTGTGTGTGTGTGGTTTTTTTGTTTGTTTTTTTTTAGTATAACAAATCTTCTAGAAGATAAGCAGATACACCGTTGGCCATAAGATTATGCACACTTTGTAAAACAATTCTCTCTGCTTCTCTGACCCACTGTGTTAATGCACCAATTAACATATCCTACTGTTGTTTCTAGGAACTGTCCATCTGGGACAATCCAGTGAACTCTCCCACCTACTGCAATTCCAGACACTCATTTTCTTAGTATAGATCAGTTTCTTAGATCAGAACTATGCACAGAACATTTTACACATTACAGAGTTTCTTCTAATTTATATTTTTATAAACTAAGTCTAAGCAGATATTGTTGTTATTTAATTAAGTGTGGTGCTGCTGAGATGAAGGCCAACAGCACCTCCATCCCTCTCTCTAATCTCACAGAAGGACACAGAGAGGGCAAGTTCAGCTTCTGCTCTCACCCATGTCCTCATGGAGGTCTGCCAGGCAGCCAAACAGTGGCTCCCCATGTGTTCTCCCCAACTGCACATCCCCTCACCCATGCCAGAGGGGGCACCTCTGTAGACAGGTCTCAGGGTACAGTACAAATACAAACCTTGCATCCATATCAAAACAAAGGCTTGTACTCACAAATCTAGCATTTCCACTGTGGTGCCAACTGCATGCTGCATTCTCCTGTCCTCTCCTTCAATACCAGGCAGAGCCGTGATGAACGGACAGACTGCTGCTCCAGAAGTAGCTGTGTTTCACTGCACAGCCCACAGACAGCAGAGCAGCCACTCTCAGAGAGTTCATGACAGTTCACACTGCAAAGTAATATATGTTAAAATGCATTGCACAGTAAATCTGCTGATGTTCCCCATTCAGACTCAGCTAAGTTGTTTCTGTTGCATGTGAACTCAGCTACATGTTACTTCCATACGTCTGCTCACAGATTTTAATACAAGTTCAGCCAATTTCAGCTTTGATAATGTGAGCATAATGTGTGACAGATTCTCAAGACAGAAAGATCCTTTACAAATATTCCAGTTTTTTGAAAAATAATCTGGGTCTCAATAACTAACAACTTTTCTGTGTGTAGATTAATAGTTGGCTGTTAATATGATGATTCAGACTTTGATATATTGGAAATCAGAATGGTACAGGATATTAGCACATCCCTCTATATTTTTTTTCTGTAATATTTTACTCTACAGAGCAACATCTGTTTTGCTCTTAGCTCATCCAAGGTGAGAATATCTACATCTTTGCCTCCATTGCTATTTCATCTTAAACAAAACCAGAGTCCCAGTGTGATGCCTGTAGTCTCTGGAAGGTTTTGCTGACAGCATTATATCTAAAAATGACAACTGTTTTGTTTTACTCCATGTCCAACTCTCTGTCTTACAACATGAACATATTAGAGTGGACCAACTCCCTTAATGAATTGGAGAAGATGGTAATAATTTTACTGTATTTTTAATATTTCAGTCATAAATGAATTCAAGATAGAGGATTATCTCAAAGGATGAGGACTGGGTCAGGGGCCAATTAGTCTGTATGGACATCTATAAATCCATGGGTCCTGATCGGATGCACCCAGTGGTCCTAAGGGATCTGGCAGAAGTCATTGCTAGGCCACTATCCATGATCTTCGCTAGGTCTTGGGAAATGGGAGAGGGGCCTGAGGACTGGGGGAAAGCAAATGTTACTCCAGTCTTCAAAAAGGACAAGAAGGAGGACCCAGGTATCTACAGACCAGTCAGCTTCCCTTCCATCCCTGGAAAGGTGATGGAATGACTTCTCCTTGGTGCTGTCTCTAGGCACATTAAGGATAAGAGTGTTGTTAGGAGCAGTCAACATGGTTTTACTATGGGGAAGACATGTTTGACTGATATGATAGCCTTTTATGAGGACATAACCAGGTGGATAGATGATGGTAGGGCAGTGGATGTGGTCTATCTTGACCTCGGTAAAGCATTTGACACCAAATAGTCAAGTAGTGAGGTGGATTGAGAGATGGTTGAAGGGAAGAAGCCAGCAAGTTTTGATCAATGGGTCAGAGTCTAGCTGGAGGCCTGTATCTAGTTGAGCCCCTTGGGGGTCGGTACTGGGACCAGTACTATTCAATATATTCATTGATGACCTGGATGAGGAATAGAGTGTACAGTCAGACAGTTTGTTGGTGAGACAAAGCTGGGAGGAGTGGACAACACACCAGAGGGCTGTGCTGCTACTCAGCAGGATTTAGACAGGCTGGAGAGTTGTGTGGGGAGAAGTTTAATGAGATTTAGCAAGGGCAAGTGTAGGGTGTTGCATCTAGGGAAGAACAACCCCAGGTTGGAGAGAAGCTTTGTGACAGGGACCTGGGGGTCCTGGTGGACAGCAGGATGACCATGAGCCAAGAATGTGCCCTGGTGGTTAAGAAGGCCAATGGCATCCTGGGGTGTATTAGAAGGGGTGTCTATATAGGTCAAGAGAGGTCCTTTTTCCCCTCTACTCTGCCCCGGTGAGACCATACCTGGAATAATGTGTCCAGTTCTGGGCATCTCAGTTCAGGAAGGACATCGAACTCCTTGAAAGAGTCCAGCACAGGGCCACCAAGATGATTNTGAAAGAGTCCAGCACAGGGCCACCAAGATGATTAAGGGAGTGGAACACCTTCCTTGTTAGGAAAGGCTGGGGCTCTTTAGCTTGGTGAAGAGGAGACTGAGGGGTGACCTAATTAATGCTTATAAATATGTAAAAGGAGACAGACAGGAGGACAGAGCCAGGCTCTTTTAAGTGATTGCAGCAGTAGGATAAGGGGCAATGGGTGCAGGCTGGAACATAGGAAGTTCCATGTGAGTGTAAGGAGAAACTTTTTCACCGTGAGAGTGTTGGAGCACTGGAACCGGCTGCCCAGAGAGGCTGTTGAATCTCCTTCTCTGGAGACATTCAAAACTCGCCTGGACATGTTCATGTGTGATATAATCTAAGTGATCCTGCTCTGGCAGGAGCGTTTCAAGAACCCTTCCAACGCCTAACTTTCTGTGATTCTGTGATTATCCCATTACATTTTCTTTAAGTCTTATTACTAAAAGCTTTACCATCTTTCCTTGAGGTTGACTAAGTTTACCATCTTTCTATAATGTTGTCTCAGTGTTAAGCAGGATGTGAATAACTGTCATCCACTTCCTTATAATCAAAACTTTCAGCACGGACTTTGGGATTTTTTTTAAACCTGCCTGGTCATTATCATGCTGTATTTCTGCATATTTCTGGTACTAAGCAAACAGGTGAATTTCAGGATTTCTATCCCTTGCTTCTCTATCTTTTTGGGGAGATAGAATTCATCCCTAGAATTTGAAACAAGCTTAAAAACTATGAAAGTCCTTAATATTAAACTGCTAAGTTGCTTTTTTAGTTAAAATATCCATTACACTATTTTATTCTTAAAGAAATTGTTTAATGGTGATTCTATTAGTTATGTAATACAGAATTAGAGCATCTTGGAGTCCAAAGTAGTCTGGAGTTGTTCTTCCCTGTCATTCATAGACATAGCAGAGGTGTGACTAATGTGTCTACATACACCGTCATATTGCACAATTTCTCCTGTGCAAAAGTGCCTAAGGACTCTCAAAAACTAACCTATTTCCCTCATAGTTTAACAAATCAATCCTTGAGAAAGCCATTTTAAAAATACTAATTTTTGTAGTAAAGTAGAATTAATGAAAATCCTGAAGTTCATAGGAGCTGTATTCTTCCTATTGCATGCAGCGATTGATGTTTTGCATCGATCAATTTACTTCCTGATGCATATGTTTCTTCCATTCCTTGTTCTTCACAGTCTTCTCTCCTTGAAAAACTCTGATGTCCAATTCAGAAACTAACCACACTGTGGTCTCCTAGCTGTCAGTGTGTAACATAGTGGTTATCTGAGCATCTCTTCAGATGGGCCATTCTAATAGGTGTTGATGTTGATCCTGCTTCATTCAACAACTTCTTGTTTCCCTGGAAGCAGCTTACATCTGCTTGGGCAAATTCTGTCATCACTGCCATTTAATTTGCAAATGCCATCTGTCCTGGAACTCCCCCAGGAAACAAAGTTTCTTATCTTACTCACGAGAGACATCCACATCATTTACACTTTTACAGCAATAGTTTCTTGAAGTGTTACATGCCACGTAAAAGAGTCACCTCAATGCTGCAAATTAACAGATATCATTAAGTTATCAACCTCACAATTCCCTGTCTTTAATTCTACACATCATCTGTCCCACTGAT
Source organism: Zapornia atra (assembly GCA_013400835.1). Taxonomy (NCBI): domain Eukaryota; kingdom Metazoa; phylum Chordata; class Aves; order Gruiformes; family Rallidae; genus Zapornia; species Zapornia atra. Next base: position 19,850 of record VZTU01022987.1, read on the forward strand.
ATTAAATACCTTTTTAAGGTAGACTTAAAACCACCAAGCTTTCATTCAAAATTTCTCCATTGGTCTGCCCCTGGAAAGACTCTGAACCCTGAGCCAGATTCAAGCAGAGTGTGGTAACTTTCCCTATGTGTTTCTAGCAACATGGGCTAAAGCCTTAGGAGGTTATTTATTGTGTCCAAATATTAATATAAACAGATTGCTTGTTGCCTTATTGTTGATATGTACAAACAAGGCTGGAGGGGTTTTTATTTCCTCATCTTTAGTCAAAGACGATAGCTTTGGTCAAAGGCTGATAGAAACTCATGTTAATTTAACTTCCAGGAAAAGTTCTTCTGTAGTCTTGAAGAAAGTGTCACCAACTGTGACAATGATGCTCACACATGATATCAGGACTTGGCTTTCCTCCAGGCCTGTATCTCAAAGACAGCACAAACCAATATCTTGTAAGTGAAGCTGGATTGTAAATATGATTTCAGCAGTACTGTGCTGCTGATCATTGCAGTTCCTTGCTGCTTTGCAGACATTTCTGTACCTTCTGAGCAGAAACAGGAAAAGATACATTCGGTCTCACTTAAACTCTGTGTCAGACAACATTAAGATTGATACAGTTTACACCAGGTTTCTGTAGCTAATGCCCTCCACTGTACCTTTGTAGCATGCAAGCAGAAATGAGCTGACAAACGGTGCACAACTAAACAAAGACAACTAAAATAATGTCTTTATTTCAGCTGCCTCAGTTTAATCTGTGATAGTGCTCGCAAATGCAAAAAATCCTTCTTCAATCCCTGTTTAAAACTAGTAATTAGCATCTTCTGGTAGGTACAGAGACTGCTTTTTCCTTTTCAAGTATTTAGGGACAAATACCAGTCTCCACAACAGCAGAGGTTTAAATGTCAGTCTTCCGGCTGCAGATGAAAACTAGAACAGGTTCCTGATCTTCTGCTGTACACAAGTAACCTCAACTCGTCCACATTTTTGATCTAAGTCGGGATTTACTGTCCAGGGGAGGAGATGACTGATGGTCCTAAGATGAACATGTGAATTTTTGAAAACTCTTAAAAAAATTACATTATTTGGTTTATCAATAAGGGAAGGTCACAGATTTGTTTGCAAAGTCCAGATAATAGATTTATGCACTTATGCTTTTGTAATTTCTGCAGTAGTACTAGCATCCTTTGTAAATAAAATAGCTTATCTCAAATCTAAAATTAAACACCCAATATGAGTTAACAAAATATGTTAAATATATACTGTACTATAAATATTCTAGCCAAAATGATAGGACACTGGCCTGAATACTATAATTAACCAGTGAGCCCATGGGCTTGCTTGCAATGGATTAATTTACTCATGTGTGTTTTCTAGATTCAGTCTTCATTACTGGAGTAGGAATGTACACTTAGTTTGGCTCTATACTTATTCACTTATTATCCTATATATATATATTAAATTTAAACAAACAAACAAAAAAAAAGGAGCATTATTTAGCTCAAAATTTAAGCTTTTGAGTGTTTCCCATTTTCTACATAAGAAGACAAACAAATCCTAACAATTACAGATAAGTAAGAATCTGACTGTTCTATATGCACATCATAGAGAAGACACAAAATACACCAGTGACCCATGCACATATGTCAAAAGTCAGTGAGAGTTTTCAGTAGAACAAGGAAATTCAAAAGGCAAATATTTGCCCTATATGCCTTTGTACTGATGGATGCATCCATAACAATGGAGGTCACATTTTACTAGCAACATGAGTCAAGTAATTAATTAATTTTTTATCTGTTCTCTTTGGGTTTTTTTTTACATTATTCACTGATTATTATTATGTTGTACCTAAAAGCATAGAAATTTTAAAACCTTAACTGTGATAGTTTTACAAAACCAAGCTCGTAGTAAATTTTTCTATGTAACTTAGCATTGTCTGCTTAGCTCCATCAGCAGAATCCAACCCTGCAAACTCTCAAACAGGGATGATTTTAAAATGAAAATGCTGAGCATTCAGTAAATACACAATCAATAGGACTGATTGTTTAATAGTGTAACTCAGTGACAGTTTCAAAAGAGAACTGAACTTTACAATAATGTTATCAATTTTTATATTTTTCTTCAATATTTTTGAGGAAAGATGTGTATTTACTCCACGTCACACAGTATATGCAAATACTTTTTTTAACATTTTTTTAAAAATTAAAAATATTCTATTTGTGTGAACACAGTAATGATACAGCGGTTTTTCAAATCTTGCATACTTACATTACTAGAGGAAATACTTGATTCTAGTTCAATTAGTAATAGACACATCTTTTCATAAGAAATTTTAAAAGTATTTTTCCATGTTTCCTTTGATTTTCAGCCTTGATCACTTTTCATTTGAAAAGGTACGTGTAAAGTCCCATGAGTTTCAAAACCAACACTAATTATATATTCAAACACTCATGCAACCAAAAAGTTTTATCAAGGATTGCTAATGATGTGAACATCTTTCTTTTTGTCTAAAAATATTTATTTTTCTAATTGCGAACTGTAGTAATTAAATAAAACCCCATAGTGTTTTTGTTGTTTTTTTCTTCTTCTTTTTGTTTCCTTTTCTGTTCTTTTTCATCATGAGTGTATGTACAAAAAGTCCTACTGGGGAATAAACTAGTGTTATGATTTTCAATATCATCAGAAATTGGGCATCATCCTGAGTAAAGCACAGTCAAATATAATTTGGAAATTTCTAATCTGCTGAGAACAAAAAATGTTGGTTATTTTTAGTTTTCATTACTTAGCTGTGTTCAGCTTTGTTTTCCAGCTATGGGAACAGTCTTGTGTAGTCACAGCTGTTAGTCAAGATGGAGATCAAAGGATAGTCTCTAGACTTGGTGGTCCACTGGGCTATGAGGCTTAAAGAATCACCATTTCTGAAATCAGTAAGTGATAAGAAAACATTGTTGTATTCAAAGAGTTTTGATATTCCAAGCTGGAAAAGCAACTACATACCTACTGCTAGGTCATGTGAGGGGATGTCCTTTGCACAAATTAGGCCAGAGACTCAAAACCACACTTGCATATCTGGAATAAAATGCTTGAAATACATTAATGCCACATTCTTGTAAGCATTTGAATGAGAAAGTTTTTTTGGTTGCTGTTATTTGCTTGTTTGTTAATGTTACTGAAATTATAAATACAAAATTGTCACATGAAGTAAAACAAGATGCTTTTTTGTATGTTTACTTGTCAAGGATATTAGGATGAACATTTATTTATCTGCAACATATTTCTGAGCAGTAATGTATTTTCCTAGTTTATATAATCCTTATTTTTTAAATAAAGAATACTTATTCTTTTCTAACATTACATAAAAGACAATATTCACTCCATTGTTAAAAGGAACTCTAGTATTGATCTTTAAGTGAAGCAAATTTCTATACATAGCCAAGTAGAGTTCCTTGGAATACACCCAAAAGATAATGTTATACAGAAAAAAAAACCCACAAACAAAAAAACAAAAACTGAACACCAAAGAATGTCTGGCTGTCCACAGACTGCTTAGTAATTTTTCTCATTTCATCTATTTTCTGAAAGCTTTCTCTGTTCCTCATATGGGATAAAGTTGAACTCCATGAGATAAAGAAACCTCTACATATTTATACATTATTTTTCTTCTTTCTATGCCATAGGAACAAATAGCCAAATCATGCCTGCTTTCTGTGAGAATACTTTAAAGATACGGAACTGCAGGGAATCCCCTTCTGCCTGAAGTTCCTGCCTGCAGAAAATAGGACTGGATTGTGATGTTCCCAGTGGTCAAAGGCAGAGGAGGATGGATGCTGCTGGCAGTGAAGCAAGCATGGAAAAGGGCATGCCCCTAAGCAGGGTGCAGCATCCCCAGGAACCAACTCACTATTGTGGAGCTTTAACTGAGAAACCCTGTCTGCGCTTGTTGTACAATGTCACCAGCATTACCCAGCATACAGTGTCCAGTACCCTTTGAAGCTTTATGCCCTGAGCTGAGCTACTGTGCCCCAGAAATCCTGGAGAGAGGTTAGGTCCAGCTTGCTACTGAGCTGGTGCAACCTCAACCCGCCTCCAGCTCCACTGAGGCCTATGTCCTAAACTGAAATAAGTGGCATTTTGGCTTTTTGCCTGTGTCTCTGTGTGCTCACAGGTGTGCACATGCAGACCTCTACCTGCCTTTAATGCTTGCCTCTGCCCATTGTGCACCTGTGCATATGAACACACAGAAGCAACATGGCAGGCCAAAACATTGTATTATCAATAAAATGAACTTTTTTTCTATCCAGCTTTCCTATGACAGGAATAATAATAATGAACCAAGCATGATATTTTACTTGTCTTTAGAAAGAATTATCCAAACAAAACTTGTGATCAAGATTTGACAGTACTGGTTTTCCTCCAACTACTTTGTGGTTAAAGAAGTTCAGATCATACTCCAAGAGGGAGAAAAAGGTCACTGATTTCACCACTTCAGGCTTTTGCCTCTAGTTTTGAAACACATAGTTAAACTGAACACTTTTTATTCTTTTGCTATGATAAATCTACCATCACCTTTTTTCACTGTAAGTTGAACATGAATCATAATACTATTTTATGTGAAACTACTGTTTTCCTCACATATGCATCCTTCACCATTCATGCACACTTCAATAATCTTGGAACTAAGAGCTTCTTGTTTTCATGGTAGTTCTCAGGATTTGCTTATCTGTCTCCTCATTTATGTTACCCTAGATCTATAATTTTACTGTAGGATACTGTAAATACAAAATTTGCCATGCGATATCTGTAGTAGCACCTCATTTTAATCTTACCTTAATATGTTTAGTGTAATTCCAAGCAGCAATGATAGTGAACAAATACTGTCTTCAAAGACAGATTTGCCTGAAGAAATATGTTTTCTGTGTCTTCAACAGGATTACATTCAAAATGCTATTTTGGATATTTATTTACATTACTTAACTTTCTATGATTTGTATTTCACCTGTTTAGACTTATATTTATATTTAGTACAGACCACCATCACTTTCTATATTCTCAGTTAATCGAAAACTGATTAAAGTAATGCATCAAAATAAGCACACATATTTTTAAACCCAATTTGGAAATTAAAATCAACTTGTATAGAAAATGGCCTAAATAAATAGTTCAATTTAATTCTTTATTCATGCAATAATTTAAACAAAATATATTTTTAAGTATACTTGGCATTTGTAGTTTTCAAGTGACCTGGTTATTCTAAAATGTTTAATGTTTACATGTATCGTTATTATACATATGCTATTATTAACAAAAATAGCACATTTCCTTCTAACATGTATTTTTTTTACCCCTAGAGACTTCCCTATATGCTTGTACTTCTATCCTGTAGGATGTCTTAAATGATGACACAAGTAACTATTTAACATCTTTTGTTGTCATTTCTTTCTTTCTTTTTTTCTAAAATGCATTTATCTTTCTTGAGCAGAAGGAACAGAATGAATTTTGAATTCTTTCTCTGTTCTTAAGAATGCATTTGTATGGTACTTAAAATTTTGCCCAGAATGTGCGAGGTGGAAGGCAACAACAATCTTCTTTCAAGCAAAATGTTGTGATTTGTCCCTTACCAATCCGTGATGATCTTGAGCAATTCAATCTAAATAGACTCTGCTATTTTCACACATGAGTGGGTAACAATTGCCTCTGAGGTGCAAATGTGATGAACCATTGACCGTGTCATTCAAAGGGAAAAGACGCCACAAAAGCCATAATATAGGCAGTGAACATAAGGCTAAATTGTTATCTTTAGATAACAAGTTATTGAACTTTTTTTTAATGTAAACTTTACGTACACTATGATCTTTTCTGTAAACTAGATAGCTAAAAAGACATAAAGGTAATTATTGGAAACCAATTGCAGTGAACTGCAGAACAAAAGCCATTCCTTTTTATGATGATAATTGAGCAGAGCGCGAGGCTTAGTAGGATAAAATGATTTCAAGCCTCTTTACATTGTGTTGATTAGCAGATTGAAAATGTGATGTCTTAATAAAGAGAAATATACAGTTCCAAAAACACAGCTCCTTTCTGCATTATCTTAAATATAACTTTTTTTTTTCTTTGACTTTTGCATAAACTACCATGGTAAGGACCAAGTCCCATGTTTACAGGTTACTTTCCATGGGACCCTAATAATTGCCCCAGTACGGCTTTGTTAACATTCAGTCCAGCAAACCAGCCCATGTACTCTCTGACAAGTTGATCTTTTGGTGACCCAAAGAGGAATAGCTACACTTTGTCCCCCCTTCTATTCTCACTTCTGCTGAGGCTCATAATGTAATTTAGGGGCTTAGAAACATCAATCACAACATGACTCTAGTATTCAGGAAGATGAAGAGACATTTTCTGTGACTAAGTTCCATATGTAATCTTAGGCAAAGCATCTGAGACAAGAAAAACTGGAAGCCCTGAATAAACAATGTTGGGTGGAGGTGGTTCTTCTGTTCCCTAAAGTCATGGAGCATTTCAGGTCACTGACATCAAGAAGGATGTCCTATGAATGATGGCCTGAATCTCCACCTACATTATAATCTCCTAATTCCCTTTCTCTATCTCATATATGGGTATTTTCTCAGAAAGGAAACAAAAAACCTTATGTTTATTATATTATATTTAATCATCATGATACAATATGTATGATTGCCCCAACAAGAAAACTTATCTGGCAACTGTGGATTTCCAACTGCTGATGTACCCAAGTGAAAGGAGATCAGGTTGGAAATACTTCTGAAGTCAGAAAACTATATAAATTTTGTTTCTGCTTTTGTTTTGGTTCTTATCTTTCTGATGGAATTCGGTTTGCCTATAGGCAACAATTTCGAAATCTGGTTACAGAGATTTTTCTTCCTATGGACTGCCCCTAGGGGATTTCTGACACAGATCCCATTTCATCCTGCTTAAAAAGTACTTGCATGTGACACCAGCATCATGCAGGACAGTTTTGCACAGGTGTTGGCTGTTGATAATAGCACACTACAAAGCTTTTAGTAGTCACAGTTAAAATGAGAGCATTTTCTTTTTCTAGAACAGATGCGGCCTTCTGCTTTTTCACACATCTAGAAGATAGTTTCTTTTCTTTCTTTTCTTTCT